>JANAVB010007399.1:29475692-29752741 GCA_029216955.1 Iris pallida
GTATCGATCCGACGAAACTTGACGTAGGCCTAGGTTATGTGAATTAGATTTTGCGGGTAGGCTCCCGAGTGGAAATCGGGGTCGTAGGGCGCCAGTATCGCGCCGTATCATGCGTATCTTGAAATATTTAAGATATCTGTAACGGGCCGTAGGTGGACTAGACGTCCACTTTATCTAGGTATTTTGGTAGGTAACGAACCTATAGACTAGTATCCTACTACCCCAGGGAGCACGGGTCAAAATATCAAGCGTAGGTAGGCTAACTAGATAATCGGCGAAGGTAGAATTTTACCATTTTTAAGGGTAAAATAGGAAATTGGCCCATGGCCAAGATTGAGTTTCCAAGTCCAAGATGGACTTGGATATGGGTTGTAGAGATTGGTAATGAGTAGAATTAGCCGTCTAAACCTAGTCTTGACCCCGGTTGACCACGGTTGACTTTTTAGACTAAAAGTCAACTATGGGTCAACACTTTACCCAATTTAGTTCCAAATTCCATTTAACTTGGACAGTTGACTAAAAGTCAACTATTAGTCACCAGTGATCTAGGGTTGACCAGAGTTGACCCATTGACCAAAAGTTAACGGTAAGCCAGTTTTCGACCTAGTTTGATTCAGATTGACTTCTTATGTTCTCCCATGACCAAGATTGACCCGACTAGACATGTCTTGACCTAGAATGACTAAATATGATTTAATTTGATTTAACTTTACTTCCTAAACATAGTATTGATACGTCTTGTTCTCTATAGGTCCTCGAGACACTGCAGTTGATCCGGTCGACATATTTTATCATCTTACAGGCGAGTACATTCTCTGATACTTATTCCCAATTTATGATAACTATTATGATTCATGTACTTAGTGTTGATATGCTTATTCCCGACACATGGTTCTCACGGATTGGTATTCTTGGATCCCGACGAGAGATGTTTTCTCCTTCTTAGGTTGGGATGTATTGTGCAAGCTCCCTTGTAGCTCTTGCTCAATATATGGTCACTGATTCTAGAGAAGGCTAGCTACCTTCTCATTAGAATCCCATGCAGTGACGTGTCCTGTTTGGAACCATTCTACCAGTTGGGGTAGGGGGAGTAGTAGCGTAGGCCTGTGATCAGATCCATCCCGCATTCCCGAACAGTGTGAGTCATATACCGCACATATGACTTGCCAGGCCAGTTCTTGACAGGTACCCAAGTCGATCACAAGCTGAAACTACTACTCACACACATTGGACATATGGTTTTCCTTGACTTGTGTACATACCATGATCCCGTTCTATTTTCTTGTTCTAGCTCTAGCTCTACAGCTTACCATGCCATGATACATACATGTACACTCTATGATTTATTGTATATGCTCTATTTACAGTCTTATAGCTTTTATTCTATCTTGAGATCTGTTATGAGATATATATACTCGTTCCATCCTGACTGGACTGCTGATAAAATATTACAGATGTCGATGAAGGAGATTGCAGTACCTACTACGGTCCGGATGACGTAGTGGGCCTAGACATGGTCCCGCAGGGCGTAGCTCCGCCTGACGAGACCATACTACTTGTTTAGTTAGAATAGATCTTTTGTACTGGACTTTGTCTCCAGTTACTTTTGAGACTGTATTACTTTTGGACTGTATTAGAGACTGGACTTGTATATTATTTGTATTTGGACTTGACAGGTTATATTTTATCGTCTTGTTGTCTTTATCTTTCAGTCTTTACTTATCATCTTAGAGTTGTGATTGAGCACTTATATATATTCATTGCTTGTCCTCCGTTCGGAGTTGACCATATTCTCGACAGGTTTTGTTATATATATAAACTGTTGTCAGACTAGAAAATCCACAACGTTTCACGCCGTTTTTCCGGTGAGGGCTGGGCGTTGTCGCGTCACGTGCCCTTTTAACGGGTGCGGGTCGTGACTGCTTATAGGCATGTGATCACGTGAGCGTGCGTTGTGCTTTGTTGTCGCACTATCACCTGCGTACTTATCACACTTCTCTTCTCATGCACTTCCTAAACAACAGTTTCTGAAGAAGAGATTCATATTTGCTATCTGCATTCTTTTACTTTAGGCTTTGTAAGTATCCGTTTGAACCCATTAACAAGCCCATTCTTTTGCTTTGGACTTTCCAAGTATCCGCTTGAACCCATTAGCAAACTATTTCCGGGTTGGAGTTACTAATATTCGCTTTAACCCATCAGAAAACTCGCACATATCACACACTTCTTATCACGTACTTCCTAAAAAAACAGCTTCTGAAGAAGAGATTCATATTTTTTGTATGCATTCTTTTGCTTTAGGCTTTGTAAGTATCGACTTGAATCCATTAGCAAACTCTTTCCGAGTGGGGACGTCGCTTGAACCCATCAACAAATTCTTTCCGAGTGAGACAAATAACTTTCTAAATAAAATGTTGATATACTTACACGCCTCAAAGCCAATTCTTTTGGCTTTTTCTATGGGCACCACAAGTTTTACTGGGGGCGTCATTTCACTAGGGGCGTCCCAGGTTTGAGGAACTTTTACTAGGGGCGTCCCGAAAATTACTTGGGGCTATCCCACCCCCCCAAACCCTCTCTTTCATTTCATTTTCATTTTAAAATTCTCTCTCTTCAAAACCCTCTCAAAACCCTCTCTCAAAAATTCCTCTACTCTCCAAAACCCTAACACTCTCTCCACTATCCACTCTCCAAAACTCTCTCTCAAGAACCCTAAGTCTTCCAAGATCATCAATGGCACCGAAGAAGAACCCGTCATCACAAGCTAGGTATGTTTCCTAATTATTGTATAATTTATTTTACATTTCAAAGTACATTTCGATTCTTTGAGAAATCTCATAAATGTCATTATAATTAGGTTAGAATAATTTAAAGTACATTTTGAAATCGAAAATATCATTTTTATCGTTTAAACGTAACCTAACTGTTCGTCTGGTCGTCGTCCCTAAGGATTGCAGACGACGGGGCAGTCCTAATGTCAAAATGGACTGCCATGCAGTAGGCAGTCCTGTTATAAAATAGGACTGCAGACACCCTGGCAGTCCTGTTATAAAATAGGACTGCCATCTCTCTGGCAGTCCTGATAGAATGATGGACTGCCAGGAGCATGGCAGTCCTGAATGTCAACTTCACAATTTTTTTTACATCCATTATTTAATACTAACCCTATGTTGTCCTGTAGTCCTGTGGCCGCTCCCAAAAGAAAGCGACCCCCCCACCACATCCTTGCGCAGGAAACGTAGTGAGCGGCCTCGACCTCTTGAGAGACCAATCAGAATTTCAGAACCGCAGCGACAAGGGGAACAACCACACTCCCATTCTCGTTCGAAGCAACGAGGTCCTCCTAGTCCTCCGTCTTCTTCCGATGACGATGACGTACCTATCAGCCAAATTCTAGGACGAGGTGGTTCTGGTGCCGGTCCTTCTGAGGATCCTGTCCGTACGTCCGGTGTCGGTCCTTCTGAGGATCCTGTTCGTTCGGCTGATGTCGATCCTTCTGAGGAGGAGGATGTTCGTCCCCCGGGTTGCTCAATGTTGTTGTCGTTCGACAACCACATTGCTTATGATATATGGAAGAATCCGGTATGTATATTATGTTTGTAAGTTTCAGTTTATATATATATATATATATATATATATATATATATATGTATATATATATATATATATATATATACGAAAACTTACAAACATATATATATATATATATATATATATATATATATATATATATATATATATATTTCATAATCGTATTTTTATTATCTTGTACGACATACAGGAGAGCTCTCGTATTCTTAGGGCTGTGAGTCACGGGCGGAAGTGTGTTGCTTGGTCTCTTCACCATTTACCCGAGGACGTCCAGACCAAAATATTTCCTACCCGTCTGCATAATTTGGCTAGATATGCCTACAAGACGCAGGACAGTGCTCTCATATCGGTCTTTGTGGAGAGATGGCATCCGGAGACGAACACATTTTATCTTCCAGCTGGGGAGATGACCATTACCCTGGATGACGTCTATCAGATATTGGAGTTGCCGGTGGAGGGCCGCGCCATGACAAATGAATATTTATGTACCGAGAAGGATCTCGAGTGGTATGATCGTATAGTTGATTTTGTAGAATCGAACCTTGGGGTGGAGGCCACTACCTTTACAACCCTGCCGGGCTTCAAGAAGTCGTACGACATTCCTCTGTCATGGTTAGTGGAGAATTTCAAAGGCCCGCAGGATTGGGATGATGTAACTGTTGAGAGGGTGGCCCGGGCATACATGCTCTTCATACTTGGATCGGTTGCCATTCCAGACAAGTCGAGAACCTCTATACATGCTAGGTATCTTGCGAACCTATCTGTTATAGACGACGTAGGAGACATATCCTGGGGCAGTGGCATACTTGCTAACCTTTACCGCGAGCTTGGTATAGCTTCCCGTGTCGGGACCAAGACCATGGCGGGATGCCAGACTCTACTCCATGTAAGAAAATTTCTAACATTTTAAACTAATATACTAGCTAGATTATGTTGTTAATTTACTGACTAGTCATTTACAAATTGTATAGGCTTGGATATACGAGCACTTCCCGATGCTCAGGAGGGCTTCCTTTCTATGCTCATGCTTGACAATATTTAAGCTCATCTCAAATGATGCCTTGATTTCGTTCACCGTCCGATCTATTGATATATGCATCGCTTGCCAAACCGAAACAAAGTTGCCTTGGGATGACTTTAAATGCCTCTTTAATATTGAGTGTGCTTCTTCGACACGGTTGGTAGTTGTCGTACCGTAATGCTTCACCACATTCGTCCATGCTAAGACGAATTGTTCTTTGTGCGGTTCAAGCCATGTTTCTTTGATGTAAGAAATGCAAGCCGGCTCCCTCCCCTCCCACTTCTCCTTGAATAAGTACCATGCGGCGACGTAACTGTCTATCGTGCTGGCTCGCCATACACAATTCCAGTCATGGTTGAATTCGTCAAAAACTTGCATGTCAAGTTTACCATCGACTTTCCCGAACTTCAACTTACATTGGGATTGTATATTACGATTTACATGAAATGTGCATAGCAATGTATCAGCTTGAGGAAACACAATCCGAATAGCATTCATTAGAGCATACTCTCTGTCGGTAACAAAAACCGAGGGCTCTCTCTGACCGGTGTAAAGGGTTTTCAGTTTCTCCAACGCCCATGTGTAGTCTTCAACTTTTTCACTCTTCATGAAGCAAAAAGCAACTGGAAATGTTTTCCATGTAGAGGTGAAGCCGACAACATGAAAGAGAGGCATCTTGAACTTATTGGTCTTGTACGTGCAATCAAGAACTAACACGTCGGCGAAAGACCGAGCCAAATGTGTGCAATCGGGATGAGCCCAAAAGAGTGAAATGACTTCACTGCTCGGGAGATGTCTTCTATGGTGCTCAACATAATGATTGTCTCCAAGCAACTTCATCACTTCTTGCATCGCCATTCTTGATTTCGACCGAATGACGTTAGAAGAAGATAGGGCGTTGTATATTGACTTCATTGTAGACTTGTTCTTCTCATCTTCATGTCGTATGACGGAATATATTTGTCTCGGTGCAACTCCGGAATTGGACAAGTCTTCCACTATCTTCTTCTCCGTAATGTTCAACCGTCCGACATATGGATGACCCAATAGTGTTTCGGCAATCTCGTGGTTGTGGATTCCATTCATGACTTGGACTGTCCACTTCGCTTCTTCATCCTTTCTAATATAGACTTTGAACGGACAACTACATTTTCCCGTTCCAACATTTCTCTTTGAAACTTTACTTTCGAGAACTTTTTCTTTCTTATGGCTTCTAAACACACCACCTCGTTCACATGAAACCACAGTGGTTTGTTGTCCCGGACGGTTTCGGGCCGATCTTGATATCACAAGAACTATGTTGTTTGCCCGTCCCACTTCTCGACACCAATTTAGCGCACCTTCGTATGATTCAAAACACATATTGGTCCTGAATAAATGGCCTACATCGACGCCAATTGGAGCTGCTACCTCGATACCGGAAGATGATAAGTCCTACAATATAACTTAAAGTTAATAAAATAAAATAACACAACACAAAAAATGTCCAAACTGCTGCCAAAATGAAGGACTGCATAAGGCAAGGCAGTCCTTTCAATAATCAGGACTGCCATTTCACTGGCAGTCCTGTCAATGATCAGGACTGCCACATCTCTGGCAGTCCTGATTATTGACAGGACTGCCGAAGTTTGGGCAGTCCTATATGTAGAGGTGGACTGCCCGCGTATTGGCAGTCCTGTCCCTAACAGTCCCGAATTGCACCCGACGTGAATGTTACAATGGGCTTACCAAGAGTGCATCCGAAGCAAGAATGTGTTCTTCGGACATATCGGGACGAGAGTCTGCTACATTCGATAACTCGGGTTCTTCCATGTTCACTTTTTCTAAATTAAACACATATAAATCATTATTTACATGTGAAATTATTGTGAGAGAGTCTACAAATATATTAATTAGATGATATACCCATGAACGGATGAATTCGATGACACTGTAACGAAAATTTGGACCCTAAATCTTTACAATGTCTTGGTTGGGAGACAATTTGGGTTAGGGTTTACAAAACTATGACCTAGAAATTCTTCTTAGGGTTGGAGAAAAGAGTGGAGGAGATGGGGAGAGTAGAGAGAGAAGAAGGGAAATAAAATTAGGTTGGTATTTATATGACATCTTGGGCTAGCCCCAAGCAAAAAATTTTGATGGCAAACTTGTAATTTTTTTCAAAAATTTTGGGATAGCCCTAAGTAAATCTTGTGGTGCCCATAGAAAAAGCCATTCTTTTGGGCTAATTGTAAAGGCACTCCAAGTTTTACTTGGGACTAGCCCATTAGGACTGTCAACAAAGTTGGCAGTCCTAACATTAAGGAGGACTGCCAACTTCGTTCATATTCTATCTTAATATTCAAATTTTTTAGGACTGTTGCAAGTCCTACTTTATCTTAGAACTGCCAACAAGTTGGCAAACCTAGGACTGGACTAGCTGCAAATAAAATTTGGAGTGCCTTTACAATTAGCCTTCTTTTGTCTCCATACATTCCTTAAACAAACCAAAAAAAAACAAAAAACAAAAACCAATGTTGGATGTACCAAATATTATCACGCAGGAACGAAATTAAGGGGGTGTTTGGTACGCGGTATTTCTTTTTATTCCTGGGAAAATTTAAGATGAGAATCTATTACCACGTTTGTTTGGCTTATAAAAATTTTATTTCCGGGAATTATAAATACCCGGGTAAATAGTTTACCCACAAAACATGGGAATTCTATCCCTGGAGAATAGGTGGGTATTTTTTTTTTTGTCCGGGAAAAAAAATTGTCTAAATTTTTTTCTTATTTTTTGATCAATTTTGATTAGTTTTGAACATTTTTTCTTTTTTTGTCGTTTTTATCGCTTTTTTGTCGTTTGTACCATTTTTTTCGTTTTAAGCAATTTTTTGTCGTTTTTATCCATTTTTTGTCTTTTTTGTCACTTTTTGATTTATTTTTGTCGTTTTTATCTTTTTTTGTCGTTTTTACCAATTTTTTGTCGTTTTTTACCCCTTTTTTTTGTCTTTTTTGTCACTTTTTGATTATTTTTGTCGTTTTTATCGTTTTTGTCATTTTTTGTCGTTTTTACTAATTTTTTGTCGTTTTAAGCGATTTTTTTGTCGTTTTTACCCATTTTTTATCTTTTTTGTCACTTTTTGATTATTTGTTGTCTTTTTTACCCATTTTTTGTCCTTTTGGTCGCTTTTTTTGTCAATTTTTGTCGTTTTTGTCGCTTTTTGGTCATTTTACTGATTTTATGGCGTTTTTTCGCTTTTTTTTGTCGATTTTACCGATTTTTTGTTGTTTTTGTCGCTTTTTTGTCGTTTTAACCGATTTTTTTGACGTTTTTATCGATTATTTTTTGTTTTTGTCGTTTTTTTTTGTTATTTTGTCGTTTTAACCGATTTTTTTTGTTATTTTTAACCCTTTTTTTTGTTGTTTTTAATCGATTTTTTGTCGTTTTAACCGATTTTTTTGTCATTTTTGTCCTTTTTTGTCGTTTTTATCGATTATTTTTCGTGTTTGTCGCTTTTTGGTTATTATTTTTTTTATCTTTTTAACCGATTTTTTTATAGTTTTTAACCGATTTTTTTCGTTTTTAACCGATTTTTTTGTCATTTTTTGTCGTTTTAACCGATTTTTTGTTGTTTTTGTCGTTTTTACCCTTTTTTGTTATTTTTTGTCGTTTATACATTTTTTCGTTTTTTGGTCATTTTTGTCGTTTTAAACGATTTTTTGTCGTTTTTCATTGTTTTTGTCGTTTTTTGTTATTTTATCATTTTTACCATTTTTTTCGTTTTTACCGATTTTTTGTCGTTTTTACCGGTTTTTTTATTGTTCATTTTTTTTTCGCTTTTATTATTTTTTATTTTTTTCCCGGGAATATTTATATTGTCACCAAATATGGGAATGTAATTTTTCAGGGAATTTAATTCCTTGGAATTTGATTCCCGAAAATATAGAATTTCCGGCTATATAGTATTCCGCATACCAAACGTCCCCTAAATTACATGCAAATTGAGTTAAACTATATTTTTTGGTAGATTTAAAACAATGCTAAAGAAATTTGTGTTGTAAAGAAAGTGAGAGAGAATAAATAACCCTTTAAGAACATAGCATACATATAGCCTAGCCCCCTAATTCCCACGTATTTCCCCAATTTGCCGCCCAAACCTCAGAAAACTCCCAATTCCAATGGGGAAGAGGCGATTCGCCCATGTCTCCACCAGCGAAGAGGAGGAAGAAGAAGAAGAGGAAGAGGAGGAGAAATCTAACAATAATAAGAGGAGGATCAGCAACAGGAATAGAAGGAACAAAAGGAACAAGAATGATGACTATGAATATGAAGAAGAAGAAGAAGAGCCATTAGAAGAAGAGGAGGAGAAATCGACGATGAAGAAGAAGAAGAGGAAGAGTCCGGAGAAGGAGGAGGAGGTGGAGGAGGAGGTAGAGGAGGAGGAGGAGGAGGAGGAGCCTGTGGCGACGCCGATCGGGGAGCCGGTTAGGGTTTCCGGGAAGGGGAGGTGGCGGAAGAAGCACTACTCCTCGTTCGAGTACGAGGGAAACGTCTTCGAGCTGGTATATCACCCCCCTCTCTTTCCTTTCTTTCATTTTTAGGGTTTTGATTTTATGCAAAATTGGAAGAGGAAGCACATAATATACATATATTCTATTTGAGTTTCCGCTCGGATTATATGGTTCCTATGGTCTCAGTTTCATTCGTCTGCAAAATGTCGTTGGGAATGCTAACTTCAATTTGGACGAGGCACTGCAATGCACAAAGTGGCCTGCTTTGTTTGAAATTTCGTAGGAAGCGAGTCCGATACTGTTTTTTAATCTAAAATTTAAATCTCTGCATGGATACGCTCTAAAAGAATGGATCCACGACTGTGCCGCTTCTATAGTTTCCTAGGATATCCTTGAGTGCCGTTCGGATTCTTACATATCCTTATTAAAATTGCTTGTTTGCTTAACATTTCTATAGGATATAACGTGAAAAAGATTCAGCTTCATATTTTGGCAATTTTCGGGGAACTTCTAATGGTTATAGCCTGAGAGTTAAGTGAGGGAAAAAATCCTGCTTGGTTTGAGGGCTATGAGAGTTAAGTGAGGGAAAAAATCCTGCTTGGTTTGAGGGTGGGGGTTTGGGAGGGGAAGTCATAGAGGGTTAAGTGAGGATTTGTTTAGCCTTTTTTTGTTCATTTTTTTAACCCCCAAATCGGAGAGTTAACGAGGGAAAATGAGGGATTTTATTTAAAAAGACATAAATACCATTCATTGGTCCTATAAAATATTATGATTTCTTTTTCATTTTTTTTTTTTTTTGCTTTCGACCTGCTTCTCCGTAGCTTATAAATGGTAGAAGCCTATAATTCTCATGTTACTTAATATTACTGTGTTTGGATTCTAGTTATTTTCTTTATATAGGTATCAAATTTGTAGCTATTATTTTTTTGTGAAGATATTTTGACAAGTTTTAATAAAAAATTCAATCAAATTAATCTAATTTTATGCCATATGTAATAAGGTTATTTTTGTAAATATTGTATTTTTTTTTATTGATATTCCTCCCACTCAAAACCTCAAATCCAAGTAAGAGTTATTAAACGCACCCCACTTAACTCTCTCTCCAATCCAAGCAAGGTTATATGTATTGAACTCCCCTCCCGCTCAGTTAACTTTCCTTCACTTAACCTCACTTAAGTCTGCTTATTTTTTCCTCCTCAATCCAAGCATACCCTAGGAGATTTTAGAGGACTTCAGATTCTTATGTACCCTTACTAGGGCTCTTCTTTACTTGCAATTTTGGTGTAAAGTTTGATGAAACAGGGAGTTTAACTGAAATTCTTATCTCTCTTACGTGTTGTCATTATTTATTTTTGGTGCAGGAAGATCCTGTTCTCCTGACTCCTGAGTCGGAAGACGAGAAGCCTTATGTTGCAATAATAAAGGTGAATCACTTGTTGCGATACTTTTAATCTAGTTTGATCCATCATTCATTTTGGGCATGGTTAGAGTTTGGAGAATGGATGAGACTGCTTGTCCTTAGTTTCTATTAACTCCTCTCTTTCATGCATTCACTTTGACTGTTCCTCAAATTGATTACCTTTCAGGAATAGAAGTATGATCATCTTCTTCTTATATTGTTTTTTTTTGCCTTTGCTTTTCTAGTGTCATTTAGATAAGTCTATACGGTTCTTTTGGATGAGTGTGGTTACTGTCTGTAGTTTTGGTTTTTTATTGTGACTAAAGAGAGACCAAGAGAGACCTTTTAACAATTCACCGTTTGCTGTTATACAATTTGGTATTCAGTTCTCTTGGAGCCTTAATAAGTTTAGCTCCCAGTAGTTCAGTCTCTTCCAACATATATAGTACAGATTTTTCTCGTGAGGGATTAGTGCAACCTTGAGACCGGCCATCTCAACACTAAGTAAAAAACTTTAATGTTCCCAAATCATTTCTGTGGAGTTGATGCAAGAACGCGTAAAGGTCAGCAATGCACTATGTAATAACAATATCACCATATACGCAAATAATCTTCCCAAGGGTTAGTGTTATAGAGAATGCAAGTCATTTTGGCACTACTTTAAAACTATTATTTTAACTGACAAGCTGAATCTGCCAGACCAAGCTTTGGGTAGATCCCCTTGTGCAACTGGCAAACTTTTTTTGATCCATATTGTCTTCTTCAAGATCATGATGAATAAAAACATTCTTCACATGTAGTTGATATAAGGGCCAACTCAGATTTGTTGCAAGGGAGAGAATAATACAAGCATTATGTGTGCTGGCCAAATCAAGTTCACTGCAAGGGAGATAATGATAGAATTACATGTGAGCATGGCTTCTAGGCATATGGAATGTATAATCGAAACCTTGCCTATGGCTATTAGCCATAAGGACCATATAATCGACACCGTTCGTATGCCTGTATTGTCTTTAGCAAATAGGTCTTAATCCTTTCAATGGATCTATCATATGTGATTTTTGATCAACTTGATGCACAACAATCACTTTACCAAATGGAAGATGAGCATGGATCGAGCAAGATCCATGTCTCATTCTAATAAATAGCAGAAGTCTCGAGCAAGATCCAGGTCTCATTCTAATAAATAGCAGAAGTCTCTTCCTCCACAGTTTTTTTTTCTCATCCAGAATGAGATGAGACTTTTTCACATAAGCAGGGACACATATAATTGAGTTTGATATCTATATTTGCTTCAAATTTAAGCAATATGGATATTAGCAGTGGTAAATTTATTATTTTATCTGATAATATAAGAATTCAGAAATGGATAGAATACTATGTGGAATTATATAAAAGCATGAATCCGATAAGCTATATTGACATAAACGAATAGTATGCAGATGCATTTCAATAATAAACTTGCATTCTTATAGGTTGTGAGCTACTATAGATCATGCATTGCGAGTTCAAGTTCTAAGACCACCAACGTATTAAATGTCTGACTCTGGTGACTCTTCCAAATTGTAATTATATAACATTTTTGACTTTCTGTTAACTGTTTGAGGATATTTCTCTTGCACTATTCTATTACCAATTTCAAGTTATAAATTTTACATAAACCTTTTTAAGCTTTGTATCTTTACGAACTTATATCTACCTGATGGAACATAATGTTTTTAATCGTGAATACGGTTTTTGGGTATCATACATATACTCATTTTTTTTTCCTCTCAAAAGCAATGATTGGATAAAATGCTAGTAGCTGTTACAGTGAATGGAATAGAATTAAACCTAAACCAAAGTAGACTTGTAGGGGAGAGATCCATATACTATATTAGTTACGAGAATAATATGATAGGTCAAATAGGATGGGTGATGGTCCATACCCTATTTAGACAATAAGTTATTACCTTTCTGAGCTTAATTTTATAATTCTTTACCTTAACACTAAAAAACCTGCCGTTATGATAGAATCTAATTAACTTGACCTTCTAATACTTCCTACTTTTCTACGTAGCGTATGTAGCCTTCGTAAGCATATAAACCTTGATAAACTGGAAGATGACACTTTCTAATTATCAATAGCATTACTAAGTCAATTAAGTTGTACCTCCTTTTAAAAAAAGAACATATGATGGTGTTATATATCCTAACTGAAGGCGTGGGAGTTGACCCTTAAATAAGTTAGATTTTAAGATGAAAATGTTTCTATGTATTGCATTATATATTAGAATGAGTGAATATGATGCTGGTCATTGTCATGTTTGCGTCAGAAGTCTAACTTTACCTGAACCTAAATGAACTCTGTATACAGTACTAATTGATTTGTGGTAAAGAAAAAAAATCTATTTGTCTAATGTTTCTAGTCTGCTCTCGACAAAAAGTGCACATTGGTGTTTCTGAAGCTAGTATAGCCAAGGACTACAGTTTTGTTTTTGGACTAGCTTTTGGCTGGTTAAGATTGACAATTGTTATTGGCACCCCCAAATGTGTTAGGGGCAACACCAATAGGTCACTCACTTCTTCAAAAATCCTCCCACCCTCTTCCTACTCTCTTTCTTCTTCTCTCTTCCTCTTCCTATTCTTCTCTTCCCTCTTGCCCCATTTGGGACTATTTATGTCGAACTCCATTAATGGAGTTTCGAAGCTTCGGAATCGTAACAATTCCGTTTGGGTCGATGAAGGACTACCAAAATTTTGGCAGTTCTGTCCTAAGCCCCTAAGCACCAACAAATTCCTAAGCTATGCATGCAGGAATAACTGGACCAATTATGTTTATTTTATTAAATTGACACCAAAGGCAAAATAGCGTAGCAAATCTCAGTGGAAGTCCTCTTCAATCCTGTCACAAGCATCTTTAGAAAAGAAAAACTATTCCTCAATTGCTCCATTCATGCTCACCATTCAATTGTCAACCAATAAGAAAAGTTTTGCGATGCCACTGTGAATAAAAAGAATTTTCGTCATTTTTAATTGATTGATGGCTTAGTTTATTCAATATAGAAAAATTGACATACAAAATTTCCTGATCCTTTACATTTTCCTTTGCATACTCAGCCTGTCACACTAAAGACATGCATAATATGTATTGTTGTAGTCTAATTCTGTTCTTCCTCTGCTTGTTGAGCTAGGTTTCTGATAATATCAGGATACAATGGGGAGACTAGACACTATAATTTTCTTTTTTGTGAAAATTGTGTTTTATGGAGTTTATTTGTATTTGAGTCATGATAGATGATTTGTCTTACTTTATTGAATTTGTTTCAGATTTTTTTGAGTACTTTCCTTGTTCTATTAGCATTTTTAACTGTTCTAGAAATCTTTGTTTGTTTTGAAAGTTTATTGAGATAAGGATAGGTATTCCTATTTGAATCGACTCCTTGATTGAAAACCTATATTGCGCTGAACTCTTCCCTCGAGAGATGAATGGATGATAGCTTTGGAGTTTCGTATATTGAGACTGGATCCTTGGTTTGAAGCCTATGAAATATGTGAAGCTTTTTCCATGGATGCAAGAGAGCTGAAATTGTAACAGCGTACAGTAGGTTTCTAAATGCTTGGGACTGCCAAAACTAACAATCCTGAAGACAAACTTCTGTCTTCAGGACTACTAAAATTTTGACAGTTTTTTGTCGTCCTAAACGGGATTGTCTCGATTCTGAATCTTCAAAACTCTACGAATGTAGTTCAAAACTTCAAAAATAGTCCCAAATGGGGATATCATTACAAAACTACTAAAAAGATAGATTAAGGTTTAGGGATTTGTAAAGGAAGAGAAGAAGCCTTTTTTTTGGTTTTTTATACTTAAGTTTGGGGGTGCCTTTACCACTTTTGAAAGGGTATTTTGGGGATTAGAAGTTGAAAAAAATTCGTGTTGCCCCCCCAACACATTTGGTGGTGCCAATAACAATTGTCTTAAGATTATATGTAACTTGTCAAGTACATTGCATCTCCTATTTGTCCATGACAGATTATTTGCAGAATAAGTTCCAAATTATAGAAAAGAAATTTTTGATTCAAAGCCACCCATAAAATAGAGTAAATGGTAGTTAAAATTGTTCTAAAATCAATCTCGATAGAACATCAATTTTCTTATAGAGGAGTGCTTTTTGAGTACTTTATAATTACAATATACCTCTGCAGTTGAAAGAAAAATTCTACAATTAAGAAGTCCAGCAAGTTAGGATCCGTTTGGATATGTTTTTTGAACTTTGTTTTTGAAAATAGTTTTTTGGAAGTAAATTATAAAGCTGTTTTCTGAGTATAAATGTTCTAACTTTGCGTTTGGTTACTTTCATCTCAAAAATAGTTTTATGAAAAAAAATTAAGATTCTATTTGGTAAAATAGTTTTAGAAAATAATTTGTTTAACAAAATTTTGTGTCATGTTTCCTTGTGCCTTGTTTTATGTGTCATGTTTCCTGTGTCCTCCACCTATCTGACACGGATCGAGTCCCAGCCGAAAATTCCGTACCCGTCAGATCCTGTCAAGGAACCATACATCGCCGACGAGAACGCGGACGAGGACCCCCGAGGTCCGTGTCACTGTCCGTGACGAAGACCTCGAGCTCGTAGGCGACCTAGCGCCGACCACAACAACGAGCTTGTCGAGGAGGTCGCAAACCATGTCCAAGGGCGGAGGTCTAGCCCCAGGCCTCCTCGTCGTCCCTATGCACGAGCTCGCGGAGGTCTCCACGCAACACCGTCCGGACCGACGAGTAGCGGCCGGCAAACTTGTCGAGAAGGTCGTAGGCGACCCAGCGACGGCCAGAGCGTTGGCCACAACAGCGAGCTCGCGGATCCACGGGCGTTGTGGCTTCTGCGGGAGCGTCGAGACCGTGGGGGGCCACCGTAGCCTGCAACGACTGCCACTTAGATCGAGACCAGGTCGTCGCCGTCGAGGTTGTCCTGACTGTCAAACTTGGTGGTGAGGCTCAGTTCCGAGGAGAGAGAAACGTACAATTGTTGAACTGCAAATGAGAAGAAAAAAATGGTGGAGAAGAAGGAATGGTGGAGGAGGAGAGGTATGTGAGGAGAGAGAACGTGTAGAGAGAGGGGGGGACCCCAGTCACATATGAGGCTCAGGTCCCAAGGGAGCTTGGGAGAAGAAAAAAAGCACTCTCGCAAAACAGCTCTGACCTACTCTCCGATAGTAGAGTTATAACGTTGGTTTTCATTTTTTTTTTTTGGAAAGCTGTTTTTGAATGCTTTGCAGCCAAACATTATTTTCAAGCATTTTTGAGTTTAAACTAAAAAATGTGTTTAAAAAACAATACCAAATAGGCCCTTAGTGTAGCTGAAATGAGAATACTAACATGAATGACTGATAATACATTAAAGAATATGATAAGAAATGAGTGTATTCGTAGGAAGTTAGATGTGACGCCGTTTGAGGACAAGATGAGGAAAAATTGACTTAGGTGTTTGGACATGTGCAACGTAGACTAGTAGATGCTCCCGTAAGGAGAAACGATAATATAGTAGTTAATGGAGCTGATAGGAATAGAGGTAGGTCTAGACTAACATGATTTGAAGTGTCAAAGAAGGATATAGATCTTGTTGTTAATGTTAAAGGGGACATGGCCTGTAATAGAGCCCGAGTGGAAGAAGGGGATTCAAACAACCGACCCCAAGAATTTGGAATAAAGGCTTGTTGTTGTTGTATCTGAAGTTTTATCTTTTTTGAACTTCAATTTATTATATTTCTGAAGAAGTCAACTAGCTTTTGGCTGGTTAGATATTATATGGAAGTTACCATCTACAAGGCATTCCCTATTTTCCCATGGCATATATTAAACTTCATATTATAAAAAAGCGTTAACGTTCTCAATTCAAGTGTCACCTATAAAATGGAGTAAACTCAGTGCCTAAAGTTATTTGTCAAAGCAATCTTGATATAACTTACTCTTCTCATATATATGAAGTCTATCATTGTGAAACTAATTTTGTTTGTGATGAAGAAAATGACTAGTAAAGAAGATTTTTGATCTAGTTTATGATGGAATTCTTAGGATTAAAATAAAAAGATGACTTAGGCTTATTATGTCTTAACATGGAGATAGGCAAATTCTTTGAATTTAAGTACTTTTCGTTGATAGTATATTTTCTGTTAGGTACCTTTCTTTCTATATCCTATATGGGACAAGATGTTATGCAGATAATACTGTTTCTGGGTTGATATAGTTGAAGTTCGTTTGTGCAAAGAAGGTATTATGTATATCAACCAGTACCTTTTGTTAAGAGGCCTTCAGTTTACTGAAGCTTTTGTTCATCTTTCTTGGGTCAGATTTTTTGTTATCATGTTTTAAAGCTTTTTACTGGTGATATGAGCTACATTAGATGCACCACTGTTCCTACATGTAAATAACCTCCAAAATTAGATGCTTGTATATCATTATTGTCAGCTATTACTCAATAGCATGACCTTGTAAATGTAATTGCATATTTGGTGTGTGTGTTGGGGGGAGGGGTCTAAAATAAGTGGACTTCTTTAGCAAGTATGATAGCCTTCTGTTTTTGGACCAGGAAATCCATCTTAAAAAACTTCACATCCAGGGCTGATCTGCAAATTCAAGAGGTGTTGCTAAATTTATCTTTAGTATAATCAACAATATATTAACTCAAACTAGATTTTCAATATGTTACATATAGCTGTTTAAGCTCATCACTTACTGTATCTATATTTCATAAGCATAAATCTATAAGTAACTATGTTAAATAATTGTAATATTAACCCTTATCCCTCACCTCTCTAGAGTTTGGTCCAAGTGGCAGGGACTTTAACAAACTCTTTTTGTCGGTCATTCTGGTGATGTCTCATCTTGTTTGTTTTGCTTCCTCTGCTGGTAGATATGTCACTATTTAACTATATTATCTTATATTGTGTATATCTTTGTTGCAATAGGATATTGCCGATTCTGGCCGTGGCTTGATGATAACTGGGCAATGGTTTTATCGTCCTGAAGAAGCTGCTAGGAAAGGAGGTGGAACCTGGCAGGCACGAGATACTAGGGAGCTCTTCTATAGTTTCCATCTTGATGACGTTCCTGCAGAATCGGTGATGCACCGATGTGTTGTCCATTTTATTCCTTTGAATAAGAAGTTACCAGTTCGTTCACAACATCCAGGTTTCATAGTACAAAAGGTTTATGATGCTGTTGAGAAAAGACTATGGAAGTTAACGGACAAAGACTATGAAGATGGTAAGCAGGATGAAATAAATCTTCTTGTTACAAAGACATTAGCCAGGTTAGGAGAATTTCAAGATCTCGAGCCTGGAGATGTTCATGATCATCATGATCAGTTACCAAGTAAGTGGAACCTCAGGAGGAAAAATATGGTTCCCATAGATACCTCGAGAGCTGACGGGACATCAACACGATCTGAACATCTGGTGAAATTAGACACACCTGGCAGTTGCACAAGTGAATCTTCAGAGTACTATGCAATTTTAGCAAAATTTAAAGTATTGACTGGTGACTCATATCGTGACAAGTGGCTAGAGAAACTACTGCAAGGAATTCAGCAAGCATGCCATTCGAAGGAAGATGCATCTTTGGAGAATAGAGAAAAAGAGAATGCTGCTTCACCAGAGCATGAAACAGTTGGCAACAACGGTGCAGTAACTACTATGGGTTTAAATAAGAGTTCGGATGTAAGTTATGCATGATCCGAGCCATGCTAATTTTCTTTTTCCTCTCTTTTTCTTTTTTAGGTTCTACGTAAAACATGGACATTGTGTATGTCTTTTGGTAAAAGTTAAACCTTCAATAATGCTTGCTTTCTTTGCATGGAGGAAAAAAGTATTTCATATGACAACAGGATGTGATAGTTGAATACATATAACAACAGTATATAAAAGTTAAACCTTCAATAATGCCTGCATTCTTTGCATGGAGGAAAAGAAAATTCATGTAACAACAGGATGTGATAGTTGCACATATATTTCTATTTTATTTTTTTGCATATTGTTTTGTGAAACATCTTTTCTGTCACCGTCCATTTCTATTTACTGTCCGCATATCTACCTGTTAGATTGCTATACTATAGCTTTTGTTTAGACATGTCTAGTTTGATGATTTTGCTACGCTATTTTAGCTTAACAAGCAGGTGATCTATGTTTCATTTTTCATGAAAAGCCAGGTTAATTTTTTTACTAGTGAGATGGCTGCGTTAAGATTAACTACTGAATGGTTTAATAATATCCTCCCCACATGAAATTTGTGTCCAACAATGCGTTAATTTTTTAGTTATAATACAACTTCGTATCTCTACTAAGATGAAGTCTAGGGAAGATAGTCTAAATTTGTCTTTATAGTATAGGAAGCCGAGAAGCTAGAGCAATTTGAGGTAAGACGTGAGAGAGTGAAAGAGGGGGTAACTAGAAATATGAGTGGATAAGACATATTTAGATGAAAGGTTTGCTCACCTCGCTCATCAATATCTTGTGCTTTTCTTGTCATAGTGGACTGCTAGAGCTGATTGGTTACTGCAAGACTTGAAGCTAAGGTTGCGTAAAGGGAAGTACCATGTTATGTTCCCTTAAACTGAAGTATAATTTTTTAGTGTATGCCCTTAAAAAGGCAAGCTGGAATGCACCAGAATCACCATTTAATTGTTAGAACCTTATAGGCAGCACTGGCAATAGTTTCTATTGTATATGCCTTTTTTGTCTAATAAACAGAAATCATAAAGCTTTGATCTCACCATGAGGTCTCCTTTGAAACCAGGCACTTCAATTACTGAGTGCACAGTTGGGCACCTCAAATCATTTGATGGCTGCTTGAACTCTTAATCAGCTAGATTGACAGTATTAAAGGTTTTTCTTATAATGGAATATGGTATATATATATATATATATATATATATCTGTGAAGTGAGCACATATTAGTTTTAGGCTTTTAGCCTTGCATAAATTAAATGTAGCTAAAAGCAAAATTTTGAATCAATGTTACAAACTCTCCCTGAGTGGCACACCAAGTGTTTAGATACGCATGCACCCCCTTGACCTCAGCTGTGGGTTTGGTGTATATATCAGTCTTTTGCTCTTTCCTTTTAGGGTCGTCATAATGATAGTTTTACTCATCTCTTTAGTGTTTACATATGTAATTCAGTAACTAAATGACTTACTGCTTTGGTTTTCAATATCTTGACTTTCATCAATATTACACTGTAGGCTGGTGAAAAATTGTCTTGGCCAGATTCTGCTGTCTCAGCAGTCACTGCTCTTGAGAATGCTTCACATGAAACTCTTGGTTATGATTTTCAGAAGTATAACCAGAAGATGAGGCAGTTAGATTTTAATCTCAAGGTAAAGGAACTTTTGACTTTCAGCTTTACTGGTACACAATTGTTTTACACTATATTTATCTTTTCTAAATTATTATAGTGCATTGGCTTGAATGATAATGTCCCATATGCTAAGGAATTTGATTATGCATATGGTTTATCTGTTTGTCTGTCTGTCTGTCGGTCTATTATTCTCTCTGGTTCTGTCTTCCTGTGTGGGACAATTTTCTTTGTATTTGAGTTTGGAGAATACAATCCTTTTTCCGTTTTCATGATTCTTCGACATTCTGCTGTGTGCTATGTAGTTTCTAGAAGCATTATGTTGGAAAGAGTCACCCTTGAATTACATATCTACTATGCCATTTATTTTTGAATGATGCTCGTGATTGCTTTGTCATATGGTTTTGAACATGTGATACTTTCAGCCTTTCACTGTAAACTATGTCATAGTTTTTGGGCATGATATGTTCACTGTGAACTATGCCCTATAGTTTTTTGACATGCTACTTCCGCTGTAAACTGTATCTCAAGTATTGAAGTAAATAATATTCTTGCTCATTAGTCTAAAATGGTTAAAATATGTTCACATGCGGAACATGTTGCTCTTTGCAGTATCGTAAATTATGATTCCAAACTTAAGGATGCTTTTAAAAAATGAAATTGGAAAGCAAATGATGCTTTTAAAAAATGAAATCGGAAAAGCAATAGGACCTGATGATGTTCCTACTGAGGTTTGAAAATGTTTAGTAGAAAAATGATTGATATGGCTAACTAATTTATGCAACCAAATTCTAAGGAATATGAAATGTGAGTAGTGTTATAAGACCAATATACAAACAACGCTCTACTAACTGTGATGAACCACATGTTGACATTTATTTTCTATAATTTTAAATGTTTTATCAGTGAGACAATCATGCTAGTGAATTGTTTAGTTAATTTTATAGAGTTGGCTAATATAATGACATATTTAAATGAATTGCTATAATTACAATTAGTTATCTATATCTTTTTTGTTATGTGAACAAGGATTGAACTATAAAGAAGGATATGGTTTTTGTTAGTGTTACAGAGGACATAGCCCTTAAGGGAGCTAAAAGGAAGAAAATGATTCAAACAACTAACCCCAAAAATTTGGGATAAAGGCTTTGTTGTTTTTGTTGGATTGTCCGACTAGGATTTGGACAATGTTTTGGAGCTGAGATGGATGTATTGTATTCGGGTTCAAATACTCAACGTAATGTGGATCCTACAACTATGGATTCAAGCTGGTAGGTTTAGAACTGGATATGGAGAAAAAATTTATTTCTAATGGTATTGTTGAGCTTAGTCGGTATTAGGGGTGTGCATCGGTCGGTGGTCGACCTATTTGGTCATAACCGAAGTCGAACCGAAGTTAATCGGTTTGAAAATAATTACAGTCGAACCAAACCAACTAACTAGTCGGTTCGGTTTTGAAACCGACCGACTTGGTTCGGTTTGACTTGGTTCAGCTATTCGGTTTTGAATCTTTTGATCTTGTTAAAAATAATAATCACAATGCACAATATTGCACACCGAACCAAAAGCCACAACCGTTTTCAGTTTTAGAGTGAAATATATCCAGAATAAAAACACACAAGAATGAAGTATATCTAGTCCAAAGCCACATCCACATTCCAAAATAAACACTATTTAGAGAATCAAATGTATTGATATCTAGCAGCAGCTTGCAAGCAAATATGCTCAAGAATCAATATATCCACTTTCCAGTCCACTAGTCCAGTGACAAACACATGAATAATCAATATATCCAATCCAGTGACAAATACACAAGAAGAACCAATATATCCGTTATCCAGTTACAACTTCTTAATAGCAAGTGCTTTAAAATTCAAACAAACCATGATTCCACCACCAGTGCCTCAATTTCTATATACCTATAATATCTATATTACCTACCAGTCTATGGAGAGGAGGGTCTCGACTCTGAGGATGTGGAGGAGATCGGCCGGTTGAGATTGGCCGATGGGGACTGGACCGTGTCTCTCTCTGGATCTGGATTTTGGAGAGTGGAGAGGAAGAAGTTAAGGAAAACAAATGGAGAGAGAGAGAGAGAGAGTAGAGTAGCCGCCTCTATTTAGTTTTTGTGGAGTTAGGTTTAGGGAGGGGCAGCTACTCCTCCTATATGCTATCAAAATAATAAACATCATGGACCATTCAGCCCAACCGAACCTAAAGGGCCTAAACATAAAGGTTAAAGCCTAAAATTAAAACTGATGAAGTGTGTTAGGTTTGGTTCGATTTCAATCGGTTTTTGAATTATCAAACCGTTAACCGAACCGAACAGGTCGGTTTTTAAAAAATTCCAGCCAAACCAAACCAACATGACCATCGGTTCGGTTAAAAATCGACCTGTTCGGTCCGGTTCGACTTAGTCGGTTTGGTCGGTTTATGCACAGCCCTAGTCGGTATTAGCCTTAAGAGTTAAGCAAAAGAAATATTTCAAAAATAAAAGGACTTCATAGTAATATGCTATGACAATGGGTTTTCTATGATTCATAACTTACGTATAAGGGGGTGTTTTGTTGGCTGTAAATTGAAATCATGTAACATTTGTTGCACCCTTTTCACCATTTCAATGTTTGGTTTGATGCTATGGAATTGGTGCAACAAATGTTGATTATTTCCTCCAACTACCGCAACATGTTTTGCGGCCAAAATGTCTGCTACACCACTTATGACAACATTTGCAACACCATTTACATTGTTTCCAAAGATTATTTCTTCTTTCCATGTCATAAAGACAACCAAAAATTGAATTTTTATTTACCGCAACATAATTTGCAACCATACATGCCATATACATCATTCCAAACAACGGATTTGTAAATCCGGTGACATCATTTACACACAACCAAACATTGGATTTGCACACCACTTGCAACAATAAATACTACATGCAACATATGTTGCATGGGATTTCTATTTACGGACAACCAACAGCCTCATAGAGAAGTAGAAGAGTACTAAATGGAGGGTCTTTTGGAAAATTTAGAGGATAAGTATCTTAGAGGCGGTTGGGTGGTGATGGACCTAAAAACAAAGTGACGAAGGAACAATCCTTTTATAACAACAATAAATATTAGGGAAAGGAAAAGAGGAAGAAGTTAGATGAGGAGATGAGCTCGACAAGCTTTTGAGCTCTATATTGGAGTTTGAGTAGGTAGGCTTTTATTGAGTAGTTGCTAACATTTCCTTCTATTTTCTACAAATTTATTCATCAATGTAGAATTTTGAACTATGGGTATTGGTCTTATAACATGGTCATTGTCAGGGATTTAGGCTTTTAAAATTTTAATACAGAGAATTAAATTAGCTATAAGCTTGTATCTTTTGCTTGTGATCTGCTCAAACATTTTATAACAATGAGACTCTTGGATTCATTTGTTTGAAGGGCCATCTCTTTCAAAAGGACGTAAGATATGACCCTTAATCCAAAGATATCCCTTTAGCTGCAAAAGAATAGATGCAGCACCAAAGATTGAGCAGCTCAATGGTTGTAACCTTTGGTATGTGAAGGGGAAGTCTTGGGTTCGAGACCACTGGCCCTTAATCTCAAGAAAAAAAATTAGATGCAGCAAAAACGTGGTTCGTAGAATGTAGTGTTTTGCTATATCTCAATGTGGTTTCCTGTAGAAATAAATATTTATTTTATGTTACAGTTTCAAGTATCTCTATAACAGTTAGTGAAGTATTCCAAGCATAGTTATCGAAACCGGACCGCTGGTTGGACTGGGTAACCAGTGATCCAATGGCTGATTCGGTCCGGTTTGCTTATTCGACTGTTTTCAATTGACCCGGTAGAATCCATTTGACTGGGCAGGTTTTCTAAAGCCCATGCAACCCGAGCCTTGGAAACCCGGACGGTCCAAACTATTGAAGGCAATACTGGGTTTGGGCCTTCAATCCAACCCGCTGCCACTTAAGCTTTGAATGGCCTGCATACCTCTCAATTTATAAGGAGTACTTCCTGGTCCTTTTGTTTCCCTACTTGATGTGGGACTAAAGTAGCTCACATGGAATTTTAAGAATATTTATAATACATTGGTGAAGATTCAAGACTCCCAAAGAATTGTATGCAGACAACCAAATAGCCAACAACTGGCCCAATGCATATATATGTACATAGTTATGAAATACACACACCGATCTGACCGTTGACCCACCGGTCCGACCAATGACCCGATGACCCAGAGCCTTGACCAGGTTGGTGTCCGGTCCGGGTCTGATAACTATGATTCCAATCATCTTTGTCAACAGTTTGGGTGGAACTGTAATTATATCCGTCATCACGAGTCTCCCTACCACACAAAAAATATTGCTACCTTTTATTTTGTATTAATCTAATACGATAGTCAAGTTCTAGTAAATTTGGTTGCTTATTATTCAACATTATATGCTTTATTTATCTGCTCTTGGTTATGTATTGTAATGTGATGTATAGTTGTTTAGTATGTTATGCTAGCGGTTAACCTGCATCAACTAACCATATCTTTCACTTGATGGCCTCAGCAGTAACATTTGTATATTTATGCCTTGCTATAACCCCTAATTTATAGGGGAACTATAGTCTGACCTCACGTGTTTCTTTCATTATGTGTTTCTTAAATCTCTCTCTTCTACTCGTGGTTTAAACTTCAACAAGTTACTACTTCACAAAATGTTTAAGGTCCTCAATGTTTGATGTTTCATTGTTTTCATGTAGAATAATGCATTATTAGCCAGACGTTTACTGAACAAGGAGTTGAACCCTGCAGTTATTTTGACCATGTCTCCAAATGAACTAAAGGTACTTATCCCTTTCATGTGTTTTTAAAGCAGATGCTTTGACTGTTTACTGTGTACAGCTCCCTGAGTGCCCTTTTCTACTAGACATTATTCATCTTTTGCCTTCATAATGATTGATTTATATGTAAATGTTGATAAAATAGTCTGAAAATTACCTACCAT
The DNA here is from genome assembly GCA_029216955.1 of Iris pallida. Classification (NCBI taxonomy): domain Eukaryota; kingdom Viridiplantae; phylum Streptophyta; class Magnoliopsida; order Asparagales; family Iridaceae; genus Iris; species Iris pallida. The sequence goes on from JANAVB010007399.1 coordinate 29,500,519, forward strand.
GAATCTTAGTCTTCTTGAAAATAGTTATTTCACTTTTTCATCTCATAGATATTAGACAAGGTTCTAAACGGCGGTAGACGGGTGCACGGCGGAGAGGGTCCGCCTAGCGCCTAGGCGCTGCCTAGGCGTTTGATACATTTTGGACAATTTTACTATTTTACCACCTTTTTTTTGCATGATGCATATTTTAAGGGTGTTTTATGCGTGTCTAAGTTGTAGAACAAAGGTTTATGAAGTTTCAGTCTTGTAAAAGTAAACCATAGATCCATAATACTTGAAACACTGTTTTACCAAAATATATAGTCAGGTATTGCTCCTCCTAGGTGTCCGCCTAACCTCTGCCTATGCCGCCAATCCTCCGCTGGCCGCCTACTCCTCTGCCTACAACAAAGCGGTGCGGAGAGCGGCCGCATAGCGCCTAGGCGGCCGCCTCGACCGCCATTTAGAACATTGCTCATAGAGTTCTACTTTGACAACCTTTTTGTCAATGTTTTGGCCAAAATCTGGTGCAACTTAGAGTGTATAATTTCTGATGGGTTTGGGGTTGCCTGAATTAACAATTCCGGAGTAGGTCCATCTTAAAACCCTGTTTTATATGGAAATTTTTATTATTGGTTCTTGACTTGGTATCTTTGGACAGAAACATCCTCAGCTTCAAGTCATTATACTATAATGATGTTGTTAGTTAATAATTAAAATAGTCTATGAAACCTATAGATAAAAGGTGTCATGCATAATGTTACATAAGCTATCACTTGTTACTTAAACAATGGGCAATATAGTTCAGCAATCAACTTGGTATAAACATTCAACCATTGTATATTTTGTACTGTATGATCTGTGACTTTTTATTTTGTTCTTTTTTCTGGTTGTGTTAACTTCTTTGAGTGGTATTGTCATTTCTTTTCACTCGTTGGCTTAATGTGTCACACAGATGAATGCAATTCCCAATAAGAAATTGTATCATCTTAACTCTTCATCTAGACTCTTTATATTCTAGGGGAACTTGGAGGTTGCTCTTTTGGTTGCATTAGCTCAAATTGCTTATCCAAAAGGTAGGTCTACCTACCTGCCAACTAGCCAGCTAGTTTTTATGGCATGCCTTCTCATGCTCATAGCTATCTTGTCTAGGAATTTTGGCACCAAATAGAGGGTTGTCGTCATGTAGATGGCCGGTCATAGATACTTGTCAAGTCATTTATGAAGAACTCTTACGCTCAAGAGTCACGACACCCCATTCTAATGGGAGAAGGCTTGAATGATGATGATACTTATGACAGCTTCTCAAAGATACCAATGACCTTCTCATGCTCATAGCTATATTGTCTAGGAATTTTGGCACCAAATAGAGGGTTGTTGTAATGTAGACGGTGGTCATAGATACTTGTCAAGTCATTTATGAAGAACTCATGATCAAGAGTCACGACACCCCATTCTAGTGGGAGAAGGCTTGAATGATGATGATGATGATTATGACAGCTTCTCGGAGATAGCTTGTTACATGCTAAGTCTTACAGCAGGAACCTCACTTGCATTTCGTCAACTGCACGTGAGAAACTTGCCTTGATATTATATTTGTAGACATATGGTCTGAATAATTTACACACCAAGAAGATCAATCGTTGTCAATTGCACATGAGAAACTTGCCTTAATATTATATTCAGATACTTATGTTCTGTACATAGGGGCACTGTCTAGCACGAGGGTAAGGCTTCCCTCCTTGCATCCTGGAAGATGCATTTTCGAGTCACGGAAACCTCTTTATATATATATATATATATATATATATATATATATATATATTTATTTGGAAAAGGGTAAATTTTATTCCAAATGCAACGCAATAATCTTACAACATACAATCATAGTGGGACTTCCACTCTTCAGTTTTCCATGGCATTTACATCAAATTCTATATTATGGAGGATGCCTACAGGAGCGGTGATTAGCCCCTCGAAGATACGACGGTTTCGTTTCCTCCATACATGCCAAACAGCTGCCGCCAGTCGAACTCTGGCTTTCCGGAACCAGTCCAGCCCTCTACCTCTGCTATCTCGGAGCACAGTGATGATGTCTCCAATCCCCTTACCAGAGTCACATCCACCCAGCACCCTACTTTGCTCAGACCAGATCTGCCATGACAGGGCACATTCAAAGAAAATGTGCCCTATAGTTTCATTCTCCACACTGCATAGCACACACTTAGGGTCTGGAACCGGAATCCCAAAAGCACTAAGTCGATCCCTCGTCAGTAGGCGACCCAGTAGAAGCCTGTAGACACAAAGTTGCATCTTCCTGGCGAGTCCCTTGCACCATACGAACTCATAGTCAGGACTCTGAGGATAAGTACGCCGAATGAGGTTGTAGCATCTTTGAAACTGGAACTTTCCAGTCCCCGTAGAATCTCCTGGCGGCTTCCAAATCCACCGATCAGCTGACAATTCGGGATCAATAGCGACAGTGCTTATACTCTCACCCAGCTCCTCGGTATAGCGGTAGGACTCGGGCCTCCACCCTTCGTCACGGATAATACGCTGGCAAGTCAGCCCCCTACTATCCTCCTGGTGCGACGGGACTCCCCTGATCTCTAAAAGAGATTGCCGATCTATCCAAGGATCCCGTCAGAGGTCCGTTCTAGACCCATCTTTCATGACCATCCGGATTGCAGATTGGAGTACTCCCCCGTGCCTCAAGACAATCTTGAAAGTGATTGAATGATTGTTGTTAGTAGCACAAGACCAGAAGTTGTCCTGTTTCACATATCTGCTATGCATCCAGTCAGCCCAGAGGGACCCCCTATTTATGAATCTCCATGCTAGCTTCAACGCGTTGGCCTCCCTGATCTCCAACAGTGGGCGGAGCCCCACCCCTCCCTCCTTCCTAGGTCGACAAAGCTGCTCCCAGGAGATCGTCTGCATACCACCCCTCCATATGAAGTCTGCACAAATCCGCTCAACTTTCTTAATAGTGGCAATAGGAAGTAGGATGGATTGCAGCTAGAAATGGGCCACAGCCGATATCACAGATCTGATCAACTCGATGCGACCCCCAAAGGATAGCCCAGCGGCTTGACATCCTTCGACCCTCCACTGGACGAACTCCACCAGGCTATGGCAGTCATGATCCCGCGCATAGTTGACTGTAAGAGGAACCCCTAGATATTTCACCGGGAGATCACTCTTCTCTACTCCCAGAGCGTCAGCCCGTTCCTCCTTCTGGGGACATAGGGAGTTGAAGTACACTCTGCTCTTCTCTCTGTTCAGTTGGAGGCCTGATAGGGATTCCAGCTCCCCCATAATCTCCACAATCGTGTGCATACCCTCCGTAGATGGCTGAATGAACACCAAGAGATCGTCTGCATAAATAAGGTGTGTGACCGGGGGGTCGACTCTCCTGAACAACGAAACCAATCTCCCACGATGAACCGCCATGTCTATCAGGCACGTGAAGTATTCCATGACAAGCGTGAATAGGTAAGGAGACAGGGGATCGCCTTGTCTAAGCCCACGATTGCTATGGAAGAACCTATACGGAGTGCTCTGGATGAGGACCGAAAAGGTGGGGGTCGTGATACATTTCCGAATCCTCTCAACCCAGCAGTCATCGAACCCCATAGCAGACATCAGATGGCAGAGAAAATCTCGATTGACCATGTTATAAGCCTTTCTCAGATCTAACTTCACACACGCTTTCTCCCCACCAGGCTTATTGAAGCTCCTCACCATCTCGTGGGTCAGTAGGCTATGCTCAGCAATCGACCTTCCCTTAATGAAAGCCGCCTGGTTCGGAGAGACTAAGTCCTGCATGATCCCCTCCATCTGCCGGCACATAAGGTGCGTAATTATCTTGTAGAGATAATTACAGCATGCAATTGGCCTGAAATCCGCCAGCGATGTCGCACCCTCCTTCTTTGGTACTAGTGTCAAGAAGGTGTGGTTCAACTCCTTCAGTAGCTTCTCTTTAGCGAAGAACTCCTGCACCGCCTCGACTGGGAATTTCAGAGAATCCCAGTACTGTTTGTAAAATCCACTGCTGAAACCATCCTGCCCAGGAGCTTTGTTTGGATCCGCAATCTTGATAATGGACTCCACCTCCTCCATAGTAACAGGGGCAAGTAGTAGGCTATTCCCATAAGGTGTCACCAGTTTCTTCGTAACTACATCAGGGAACGTAGACAGATAGTCAGACTGAAAATATAACTCAGAATAGTACCTGACAGCCTCCCCTTGGATCTTAGCCGGCTCCCCCACCAGAACACCCTCCGCATCGAGCAGTTGGGAGATGTTCCGATGCTGCCTGGTCTGAATGACATCATAGAAGAACTTGGAGTATCGGTCTCCATCCTTAAGCCAGGAACATTTAGCACGCTGGGCCGTACTAATCTCCTTCTGTAGGCGCATGATGTTGACTTTTCCGATCAGCTCATTCTCTCTCGCCGCTAAATCTCCGTTCATCATGTCCGCCTGCATATCCTGCTGGATGATACGGAGCTCAACCTCCTTGTCCTCCAGGGAGTTCTTGGGCAGGCTCCTCACCCAGCACCGAAAGGCCTTCTTCGTGGATTTGAGCATATGCACCATACGATACTGCGCCGTACCCTTCCTTCTGCTAGCAAGACCCTCCGTGGCAGCCTCCATGTATCCTTCTGAAAGATACCAGCTGTTGTTGTACCGAAGGGACGCGACCGCACAGTAGGTCTGGTAGAGAAGCCAACCCTGATGGGGGAATGGTCGCTCGTCCCAGAGGCCAGACCCTCAGCCAAAGAATTAGAGAACCGACGGAACCACTCCCCGTTGTCCAGGGCTCTGTCCAATTGGCAAGCCACCCTGTTATGGACAGTTTTGTTATGCCAAGTCCAGATGAAATCCGAGCGCGACAACCCCTGAAGTCCTGGCTGGAGAAGGCATCTCTGGAAGTCATACAGGACCGAATCAGACACCGATCGTCCCCCCACCTTCTTCCCTCTGTGCAGCAGCGCATTAAAGTCCCCCATCAAAAGGAGCGGCTGGTGTGAGGAGTCAGCCGCGGAGGCTACCCTGGAAATGTCGCTCCACAAGTTCTCTCGCCGCCGCCTGTCATTGTGGCCATACACCGCTTCCAGTAAGAACCGGAAGCCACCCATGTTTGTAAACGAGATAGCTATCAGTTGCTCCGTCATTAAGATCAGGTTTCCATCCCAACTCTTAGAATTCCATCTGATCCAGATCCTCGCCATATCGCAAAGAGCCAAGTTGTGGAGTTGTTCCCTGTCACTTCCCGTTCCCAGAATACGTATTTATTTAATAGTTACCATGTATTATTCTGTATTTAAATTTCTGTAAATTTATGTTAGTTAATTAATCTGCTCTTTAAATTTTCATGTTAATTTATTTCCTGCAATTTTATTTCTGCACTTTATTTTCTGCTTTTATTCCTGCATTTATTTTCTGCTTTTACCTCTTTGCTTTGCTTGCGGGTTGGCCTTGGATGAACCCATTGGACCCGGCCCAATACCCCCACCTACCACCACCCCTTCATTTAAAGCCCAAAACCATTTCTCTCTCTTCATTACTTCTTCCCATTACACTTCTTCTTCCCCATAACTCTCCCACCAACCTAGAAGAGATAGGCAAGTGCCAACTTGCTTCTTGATGGATCCCCATTTTTATTGTTCCATCATCTTCCTCATTTGATTCTAAGTCTCTTTAGTACTTAGCATTTTCAATTTCCATGGCTTCTTGGTTGTAGATCTAAGTTTGATATATTTTCGGATTTCTTAGGTTTTGATCTAGTAAACTTTGTTATCTTCAAGTTTCGATGGTTCCATGTTGTAGAGAATTTCGTTCTACCCAATTTTGACCTATGGAAGTCCATATTTGGGCTTGGGATGAAGGATTTATGGAGCTTGGAAGCAATGGCTTCCATTGCTTCCATGGTTCTGTTCTCAGAAAATTTGGAGAAGAAGAACAGTCCCAGCCGCATCAAATCTTCACTCCTCAAGCGCATGGAAATCTTTATTTCCACAGCGCATCAAATCATCACTTCTCACAGCCAAGGCGCATGAGTTATTTATTTCCCAATCACTTCCCACAGCCAAGGCGCATGAGTTATTTATTTCCCATTCCTCAGGCGCATGAGTTATTTATTTCCCAATCACTTCCCACAGCCAAGGCGCATGAGTTATTTATTTTCCATTCCTCAGGCGCATGAGTCATTTATTTCCCACAGCATTCCTCAGCGCATGTGTTATTTATTTTCCAATCACTTCCCACAGCCAAGGCGCATGAGTTATTTATTTCCCAATCGCTTCCCACAGCCAAGGCGCATGAATCTATTTATTTCCCAATCACTTCCCACAGCCAAGGCGCATGAGTTATTTATTTCTCAATCCTTTCCCTCAGGCGCATGAGTTTATTTATTTCTCAATCATTTCCCTCAGACGCATGATATTATTTATCTCCCAATCTTATTTCACAGCGCATGATATTTGTTTCCCAATCTCATTCCTCAGGCGCATGGATTATTTATTTCCCAATCTTATTTCACAGCGCATGATATTTATTTCCCACAGCCGCATTCCTCAGGCGCATGAGATTATTTGTTTCCCAATCTCATTCCTCAGGCGCATGGATTATTTATTTCCCAATCTTATTTCACAGCGCATGATATTTATTTCCCAATCTCATTCCTCAGGCGCATGGATTTTTTATTTCTCAATCTTATTCCACAGCGCATGATATTTATTTCCCACAGCCGCATTCCTCAGGCGCATGGATTATTTATTTTCACAGCGCATGAGTTTAATTATTTCCCAATCATTTCCCTCAGGCGCATGATATTATTTATTCCCCAATCATTTCCCACAGCGCATGAGATTCTTTATTTCCCAAACATTCCCCACAGTGCATGACATTTATTTATTCCCCAATCATTTTCCACAGCGCATGAGATTCTTTATTTCCCAAACATTATTTATTTTCCAATGTTTATTTTCCGAATTTGGCATTAATTAACATTGATTGTTATCTTGATTAATTATTGATCATGCGTTCCTAGATGGAACTAAGAGACTGGCTAGTCGTCTTATTGAAATGAATGAATGAGACACGTTCATATTAAGTATGAACTACTATAATCGATTGGCCGATCCCGAATCTTGACATACAGGCATACATGCAGGCTTCAATTTATTTATTTATTTATTTTACTATAAAAGAAGCATGTGTACTTTATGGTCAAGGCATGATTGTTCCGTGGTTAGTTTGGATTGTTACATTACGCTATGTAAGACCTACAACCTAACCGCACGGGTATCGTTGTAGAGCTGGGCATATCGTACTTTGTACGGAAGTACTCATTCTGAATGACCATGACCCACGGCATGGGATTTCACTCAACGTAGAGACTATTAAGTTAAATAAAAATAATGATTGCATGGAGAGAATGGATTTCCGAGTTCTTACATGGCAGCCCTCTTTGGGACTATTAGTGCCCAACAGGCCGGCTGGTTCCCACAGATACTGCAAATCTGCCACACGGACAGGGAGCGGTATCTGCTTATATTATTGTATATTGTATATTGATGACGGGCGTCCCGCTGGGACTCGTCTAATTCATGATTGGCGCAATTGATTGATTGGATAGACTAGCCTTGCTTGCCCATAGTAAGAACTGAGAAATCCTTTATTGCATAATTCCAGGATAACTTGGGACTCACAGTAGCAAGCCGTAGTAGTTGCATGGCCGGTTAAACTGATTTGTTTGTGTACTGTGCATACTCTGTTAACTAACTATGATAATCAGAATGTCAGGATATGACGGGCCAACTTCTGTCCTTGTTTGGTTGGGAGGTTGGTTCGAAGTGTCGTGACATTATGTGAATCCTAGTAGCAAGCAGAGATCTATATATCTTATTCTCTTATTACTGGTTTTAACTCCTCATATCGTGCTTCCTTGCGGTACTTGCTATTAGAGGTCTAACCTCTCTGGTTTTGCATGGCCAGATTTAGAGCCGGTTCCCGAGGACTCAACTTACTTCTACCTCCAAGATGGTCAACACTAGAGGGATGATCGCAGGAGGACTCGAGTGGGTTTCTTACTTCCCCGCTCGTTTTGTTATTTACCTTATACTTTGCCGTTTGGCACCGACATGTTAGTCGGATCGTCTTGTACTTACTTTTACATAATTGTAACTAAGGTCAGACTGCAGCCGATAACAATTGTGTATATTTTGCTACATCAGATCTGGCTATGTTTTGTAAAGCCAGATATCAAGAACATTTTGACAGAGCGTTTGGGACGCCTTACTGCTTTATCTTACATGTTCTCTATTACTGTTTCTTGTTCGAATGATTGAGACAATAGATGTGAAGTGACCATAGTGAGACCTTTATGTAGTATGCACCCCCTCGTCTGGTTAGACAGCATTGATCGTATTATACGGTATTCATCTACCCGTAATACGTAGCTGGCTGAGTCATTCCCCCGCTCTCCAGTATTCTGGTTCTGGGGCGTGACAAGGTTTTAGTGGTGGCCCATGCAAGGTCTGATTTCAGACTTGTGGGGTGTTTTAATTTATAGGATGTCTCAATCACACATGTTTCCCCTTGATCTCCTGATTCGTATTCTCGATTCTAGCTTGACATTCCGGTATCCTTTGACTTCATTGACCTTCCCTGTCCGACCGTTTGATTATTCTCTTGTCCCTTTTTCTTAGGGGCACCTCGTCCGCATCTGTCAGGATTGGGCAACAACAACAAGGGCAGCATGGGCAACCTGACCAGGTTGGTTAGCAACAAGAGCCAGTACAACCTCAAGAGGCTATTCAAGAAGAGGTGATAGTGGAACCAGCAGTTGGACCACAGTATCCGGAGGTTCCAACACCACCAATAGTTCCACCTACCCCAGTGGAAGTGGACACACCAGCCCTTCTGGAGATCATGAGAGGGATGATGGCTACTCAGCAACATCAGATGTTGGCCCAGCAGCGCATGCACGCTCAGTTACAAGAGCAGAATGTGTTGCTCAACCAAGGATTGCAGACAGCTTTGGAAAGAGGGGCCAGGCCGGATTCAGGAGCATCAGCCCGGTTTTGCAAGTACAACCCCCGCCGTTTCGAAGGCACGGAGGATGCCATCTCAGCAGATGCATGGCTTAAGGATATTGAGGCTATTTTGACAGCCGCTAAGGTGCCGGCAGAAGAACGTGTGGATCAGGTGAAGTTGTTACTTCAGGATCTCGCACGTGATTGGTGGGAATCAGAGGAGGTAGGCATCAGACGTCCTGTGGCTTGGGACGATTTTACAGCAAGATTCAAGAGGAAGTACTATGGAGTTGTGGCGCAGTTTGAGCTACAACAGAAGTTTATCAATCTTAGACAGGCTGGCAAGACGGTAGATGCTTATGCAGCGGAGTTCTGCAGATTGAGTAGGTTCGCCCCGGAGATGGTAGCCACAGAGAGCCAGAGGGCTATGAGGTTCCAGCAAGGATTTCATCTCGAGCTCTTGCAATTGATAGAGGGGCACAATTACCAGACTTTTGATGAAGTATTGACGGCAACTCGAAGGCATGAGATAACCATTCAGAGGCTTGCGGCAAGGACTGGGGGTCAGAAGAGATCCCACAGTCAGATTGAAGGAGGAGGGGGAGCAGCTCCCCGAACAACAGCACCGTCTCCTGGCATTCGCATTCACGATGTGGCAATGCGAGGGCCAGCACCACCAAGGCAGCAGCAACAGCATCAGAGGAAGAACCAGCAACCCCCAGCAGGCTGCACTTATTGCGGGAAGATAGGGCACACTAGAGATGTGTGTCGGACATTAAACGGGCTGTGTCTGATATGTGGAAATCCAGGTCATCGGGTTACCACATGTCCCATGAATTCGAGGTCAGGAGGACCAGTACAACAGTTTCCTGCTCTGCCAGCACCAGGGGCAGGCCAGTATCGAGGACCAGCAGTGGCAGTGAGGCCGTTGGCACAGCGCCCGTTCATGACGCAGGCTCAGATGTTTCGGCAGCAGGGACCGCCGATGCAACAACACCAGCATAGACCACCCCAGCATCACCAAGGCAGGGGCCAGCGGCAGCACCAGGCTAGGCCGCAGCATGGGAACCAGCAAGGAGGTCGAGGGCAGGCATTCACTCTGTCCTTGGAAGAGGCATTGGCATCGGGAGATGTTGTGGCAGGTAACATTCTCGTCGCCTCTTATCCCGCAGTAGCATTGTTTGATTCGGGAGCATCACACTCATTTATATCTGCACAATTTGCAACACGGCTAGGAATGGAGTTCGAGGCATTGCCGGGGAGGTTAAATATACTCACTGGTAATGGGCTCGTAGGAGTTAGTAGAGTTATTCTAGCGTGTAGCGTGGTAGTTTGCGGGCATTCCTTACCCGTCCGGTTGATAGAATTTCCTGTTGGAAATTTCGACGTTATCTTAGGCATGGACTGGCTGAAAGACAGTCATGCGACAATAGATTGTCGTAGAGGGAGTGTATCTTTTGATATTCCAGGCATGAAGCGGTTCACCTTAGTCAGATCAGTAGCAACTCAACAAGAGCAGGGAGTAGTGACGACAATGGAAGAAGTTCAAGTCCCGAAGGTAGTTGAAGAGTTTTTAGACGTATTTCCTGAAGAGCTTCCAGGTCTACCACCGGTTAGAGATATTGAGTTCAGTATAGAATTGGCACCTGGAACTAAACCGATATCAGATCGGGTTTACAGAATGGCGGATTCAGAGCAGGCCAAGGTATATCAGCACATAGAGGAACTGAAGGAGAAGAAGTTCATCCAAGCTAGCGTATCACCATGGGCAGCACCAGTGGTACTTGTGGGGAAGAAGGATGGGTCATCCAGATTGTGCATTGATTACAGGAAGTTTAACGCAGCAACAGTGAAGAACAAGTACCCACTACCCAGGATCGACGACTTATTTGATCAGTTGAGCAGGGCCAGAGTTTTCTCCGAGATAGATCTTCGTTCAGGGTATCATCAAGTGAGGGTTCGGAAGGAGGATATTTCCAAGACAGCATTCAGGTCGAAGTATGGGCATTATGAATTCTTAGTAATGCCGTTTGGTTTGACCAATGCTCCAGCAATTTTTATGGATTTGATGAATCGCATCTTTATGCCGTACTTGGATCAGTTTGTCGTGGTATTTCTCGACGACATTCTTGTATACTCAACTAGTGAAGAGGAGCATGAAGACCACCTCAGGAAAGTGTTACAGGTTCTGAGAGAGAACCAGTTGTATGCCAAGCTCAGCAAATGTGAGTTTTGGTCGGATCACATTTCATTTTTGGGTCATATCATATCAGGAGCTGGAGTAGCAGTGGATCCCAAGAAGGTAGAAGCAGTAGAAAGTTGGCCAGTACCCAAGACCGTAGCAGATGTGCGGAGTTTCTTGGGATTGGCAGGATATTACAGAAGGTTTGTATCAGACTTTGCGAGACTTTCAGCACCCATGACCCGATTGACACGGAAAGATGTACCATTCGTCTGGTCGGCAGAATGCCAGACATCATTTGACAATTTGAAGCAGAAGTTGATATCAGCACCTATTCTTACATTACCAGTTGGACCCGGAGGTTTTACTGTTTATTGTGATGCGTCAGGTAAAGGACTTGGATGTGTCCTCATGCAACATGGGAAGGTGATAGCGTATGCATCTAGGCAGCTTCGAGACCACGAGAAGAATTACCCAACTCATGATTTGGAGTTGGCGACAGTAGTATTCGCTTTGAAGCTATGGAGGCATTACTTATATGGTGACCGAGTGGAGATGTACACGGACCACAAAAGTCTGAAGTACATCTTTACTCAGAAGGAGCTGAACATGAGACAGAGAAGATGGTTGGAGTTGATCAAGGATTACGACGTGGAGCTTCAGTATCATCCAGGCAAGGCTAATGTGGTAGCAGATGCTCTCAGCAGGAGAGGCGGCGCATTTATGTTAACAACACAGAGGCATATTTTAGAAGACCTTCAGGAGATGGGCATCGAGGTTATACTTCCTAGTGATGTAGGAGTTCTGGCGAGTCTACAAGTTCAATCCGACTTAGTAGACAGGATCAAGGCAGCTCAGGCACAGGACCCAAGGATTCAGAAGCTTAGGGCAGAATGTGAGTCAGGACTCAGGAAGGAGATGAGAATTCATGAAGATGGTACACTTAGGTTTGGGTCACGTCTATGTGTGCCTAGTGGAGATATCAGACAGGAGGTTATGGCAGAAGCTCACAGTTCTCAGTACTCTGTACACCCTGGAGGGACCAAGATGTACCAAGATATCAAGCAGCACTTCTGGTGGAACGGGATGAAGAGGGAGATAGCTAGATTCGTTTCCCGTTGCTTGGTATGTCAGCAAGTGAAGACAGAGCAGCAGAGGCCAGCTGGATTATTGCAACCGCTTCCTATCCCGGAATGGAAGTGGGAGCATATTACAATGGACTTTGTGACCGGTTTACCAAGATCCCCAAGTGGTAAGGATGCTATTTGGGTAATCGTAGATCGGCTTACGAAGGTGGCACATTTTCTTCCTTTTAGAGTAGGTCAATCTACGGAGAAGTTGGCAGAATTATATATGCAGCAGATAGTCAGACAGCATGGGGTCCCAGTCAGTATTGTGTCAGACAGAGATACCCGTTTTACATCACATTTTTGGAAGAGTTTACATCATAGCTTGGGTACCAAGTTAAGATTTAGCACGGCTTACCATCCACAGACGGATGGGCAATCAGAAAGAACAATTCAGACTTTAGAAGACATGTTGCGAGCTTGCACCCTAGATTTTGGAGGATCTTGGGAGAGCCACCTGCACTTAGTCGAGTTCTCGTACAATAACAGTTATCAAGCAAGTATCCAGATGGCGCCATTTGAAGCACTATATGGTAAGAAGTGTAGGTCGCCACTAGCGTGGGACGATATTGGGGAGAGAAAGATGTTAGGTCCGGAGATGATTGGTCAGACAGTGGAAGTGATTAAAGGAATTAGAGAGCGACTTCGAGTTGCGCAGGATCGGCATCGTCATTGGCAGACCAGCATCGTAGGCCGCTAGAATTTTCTGTTGGGGACCACGTATTCTTGCGGATCTCACCTACCCGTGGGGTCATTAGATTTGGCATTCGCGGAAAGTTGAGTCCCCGATACGTGGGCCCGTTTGTTATCCTTGAGAGGGTAGGCGATGTTGCATATCGTTTATCCCTTCCACCTTCGTTACGAGAGGTGCATGACGTATTTCATGTATCTCAGTTGCGAAGGTATGTATCGGATCCAAGCCATGTCCTTGATCATTCTGAGCTGGTTGTTGGTACCAACCTGTCTTACGAGGAACAGCCTGTGTCTATTTTGGACCGAAGAGAGAAGGTACTCAAGAACCGAACAATTAACCTTGTCCGGGTTGCTTGGGGTCATCACTCTTTGGGGGAGTCAACGTGGGAACGTGAGGATGATATCCGATCACGGTATCCGCACCTGTTTGACTCACAAGGTATATCTCTTTCTGTATACCTTGATTGTCTTAACCCCTCATGCTTGTCACGTTGTAAGTAGAATTGCTTGGTGTCGTAGAATGTTCAGCATGGATATGTTTCTACTGTTAATATTGTAGAATGATTGCTTACTTTAATTGTTCGTACTTAGATTAGTTTAGCTTCGATGTTTCTATCATGTTTGGATCTGAAATTCCGAGGACGGAATTTTTCTAAGGAGGGTAGAGATGTCACTTCCCGTTCCCAGAATACGTATTTATTTAATAGTTACCATGTATTATTCTGTATTTAAATTTCTGTAAATTTATGTTAGTTAATTAATCTGCTCTTTAAATTTTCATGTTAATTTATTTCCTGCAATTTTATTTCTGCACTTTATTTTCTGCTTTTATTCCTGCATTTATTTTCTGCTTTTACCTCTTTGCTTTGCTTGCGGGTTGGCCTTGGATGAACCCATTGGACCCGGCCCAATACCCCCACCTACCACCACCCCTTCATTTAAAGCCCAAAACCATTTCTCTCTCTTCATTACTTCTTCCCATTACACTTCTTCTTCCCCATAACTCTCCCACCAACCTAGAAGAGATAGGCAAGTGCCAACTTGCTTCTTGATGGATCCCCATTTTTATTGTTCCATCATCTTCCTCATTTGATTCTAAGTCTCTTTAGTACTTAGCATTTTCAATTTCCATGGCTTCTTGGTTGTAGATCTAAGTTTGATATATTTTCGGATTTCTTAGGTTTTGATTTAGTAAACTTTGTTATCTTCAAGTTTCGATGGTTCCATGTTGTAGAGAATTTCGTTCTACCCAATTTTGACCTATGGAAGTCCATATTTGGGCTTGGGATGAAGGATTTATGGAGCTTGGAAGCAATGGCTTCCATTGCTTCCATGGTTCTGTTCTCAGAAAATTTGGAGAAGAAGAACAGTCCCAGCCGCATCAAATCTTCACTCCTCAAGCGTATGGAAATCTTTATTTTCACAGCGCATCAAATCATCACTTCTCACAGCCAAGGCGCATGAGTTATTTATTTTCCAATCACTTCCCACAGCCAAGGCGCATGAGTTATTTATTTCCCATTCCTCAGGCGCATGAGTTATTTATTTCCCATTCCTCAGGCGCATGAGTTATTTATTTCCCAATCACTTCCCACAGCCAAGGCGCATGAGTTATTTATTTTCCATTCCTCAGGCGCATGAGTCATTTATTTCCCACAGCATTCCTCAGCGCATGTGTTATTTATTTCCCAATCACTTCCCACAGCCAAGGCGCATGAGTTATTTATTTCCCAATCGCTTCCCACAGCCAAGGCGCATGAATCTATTTATTTCCCAATCACTTCCCACAGCCAAGGCGCATGAGTTATTTATTTCTCAATCCTTTCCCTCAGGCGCATGAGTTTATTTATTTCTCAATCCTTTCCCTCAGACGCATGATATTATTTATCTCCCAATCTTATTTCACAGCGCATGATATTTGTTTCCCAATCTCATTCCTCAGGCGCATGGATTATTTATTTCCCAATCTTATTTCACAGCGCATGATATTTATTTCCCACAGCCGCATTCCTCAGGCGCATGAGATTATTTGTTTCCCAATCTCATTCCTCAGGCGCATGGATTATTTATTTCCCAATCTTATTTCACAGCGCATGATATTTATTTCCCAATCTCATTCCTCAGGCGCATGGATTTTTTATTTCTCAATCTTATTCCACAGCGCATGATATTTATTTCCCACAGCCGCATTCCTCAGGCGCATGGATTATTTATTTTCACAGCGCATGAGTTTAATTATTTCCCAATCATTTCCCTCAGGCGCATGATATTATTTATTCCCCAATCATTTTCCACAGCGCATGAGATTCTTTATTTCCCAAACATTCCCCACAGTGCATGACATTTATTTATTCCCCAATCATTTCCCACAGCGCATGAGATTCTTTATTTCCCAAACATTATTTATTTTCCAATGTTTATTTTCCGAATTTGGCATTAATTAACATTGATTGTTATCTTGATTAATTATTGATCATGCGTTCCTAGATGGAACTAAGAGACTGGCTAGTCGTCTTATTGAAATGAATGAATGAGACACGTTCATATTAAGTATGAACTACTATAATCGATTGGCCGATCCCGAATCTTGACATACAGGCATACATGCAGGCTTCAATTTATTTATTTATTTATTTTACTATAAAAGAAGCATGTGTACTTTTTGGTCAAGGCATGATTGTTCCGTGGTTAGTTTGGATTGTTGCATTACGCTATGTAAGACCTACAACCTAACCGCACGGGTATCGTTGTAGAGCTGGACATATCGTACTTTGTACGGAAGTACTCATTCTGAATGACCATGACCCACGGCATGAGATTTCACTCAACGTAGAGACTATTAAGTTAAATAAAAATAATGATTGCATGGAGAGAATGGATTCCCGAGTTCTTACATGGCAGTCCTCTTTGGGACTATTAGTGCCCAACAGGCCGGCTGGTTCCCACAGATACTGCAAATCTGCCACACGGACAGGGAGCGGTATCTGCTTATATTATTGTATATTGTATATTGATGACGGGCGTCCCGCTGGGACTCGTCTAATTCATGATTGGCGCAATTGATTGATTGGCTATGGCAGTCATGATCCCGCGCATAGTTGACTGTAAGAGGAACCCCTAGATATTTCACCGGGAGATCACTCTTCTCTACTCCCAGAGCGTCAGCCCGTTCCTCCTTCTGGGGACATAGGGAGTTGAAGTACACTCTGCTCTTCTCTCTGTTCAGTTGGAGGCCTGATAGGGATTCCAGCTCCCCCATAATCTCCACAATCGTGTGCATACCCTCCGTAGATGGCTGAATGAACACCAAGAGATCGTCTGCATAAATAAGGTGTGTGACCGGGGGGTCGACTCTCCTGAACAACGAAACCAATCTCCCACGATGAACCGCCATGTCTATCAGGCACGTGAAGTATTCCATGACAAGCGTGAATAGGTAAGGAGACAGGGGATCGCCTTGTCTAAGCCCACGATTGCTATGGAAGAACCTATACGGAGTGCTCTGGATGAGGACCGAAAAGGTGGGGGTCGTGATACATTCTCGAATCCTCTCAACCCAGCAGTCATCGAACCCCATAGCAGACATCAGATGGCAGAGGAAATCTCGATTGACCATGTTATAAGCCTTCCTCAGATCTAACTTCACACACGCTTTCTCCCCACCAGGCTTATTGAAGCTCCTCACCATCTCGTGGGTCAGTAGGCTATGCTCAGCAATCGACCTTCCCTTAATGAAAGCCGCCTGGTTCGGAGAGACTAAGTCCTGCATGATCCCCTCCATCTGCCGGCACATAAGGTGCGTAATTATCTTGTAGAGATAATTACAGCATGCAATTGGCCTGAAATCCGCCAGCGATGTCGCACCCTCCTTCTTTGGTACTAGTGTCAAGAAGGTGTGGTTCAACTCCTTCAGTAGCTTCTCTTTAGCGAAGAACTCCTGCACCGCCTCGACTGGGAATTTCAGAGAATCCCAGTACTGTTTGTAAAATCCACTGCTGAAACCATCCTGCCCAGGAGCTTTGTTTGGATCCGCAATCTTGATAATGGACTCCACCTCCTCCATAGTAACAGGGGCAAGTAGTAGGCTATTCCCATAAGGTGTCACCAGTTTCTTCGTAACTACATCAGGGAACGTAGACAGATAGTCAGACTGAAAATATAACTCAGAATAGTACCTGACAGCCTCCCCTTGGATCTTAGCCGGCTCCCCCACCAGAACACCCTCCGCATCGAGCAGTTGGGAGATGTTCCGATGCTGCCTGGTCTGAATGACATCATAGAAGAACTTGGAGTATCGGTCTCCATCCTTAAGCCAGGAACATTTAGCACGCTGGGCCGTACTAATCTCCTTCTGTAGGCGCATGATGTTGACTTTCCCGATCAGCTCATTCTCTCTCGCCGCTAAATCTCCGTTCATCATGTCCGCCTGCATATCCTGCTGGATGATACGGAGCTCAACCTCCTTGTCCTCCAGGGAGTTCTTGGGCAGGCTCCTCACCCAGCACCGAAAGGCCTTCTTCGTGGATTTGAGCATATGCACCATACGATACTGCGCCGTACCCTTCCTTCTGCTAGCAAGACCCTCCGTGGCAGCCTCCATGTATCCTTCTGAAAGATACCAGCTGTTGTTGTACCGGAAGGGACGCGACCGCACAGTAGGTCTGGTAGAGAAGCCAACCCTGATGGGGGAATGGTCGCTCGTCCCAGAGGCCAGACCCTCAGCCAAAGAATTAGAGAACCGACGGAACCACTCCCCGTTGTCCAGGGCTCTGTCCAATTGGCAAGCCACCCTGTTATGGACAGTTTTGTTATGCCAAGTCCAGATGAAATCCGAGCGCGACAACCCCTGAAGTCCTGGCTGGAGAAGGCATCTCTGGAAGTCATACAGGACCGAATCAGGCACCGATCGTCCCCCCACCTTCTTCCCTCTGTGCAGCAGCGCATTAAAGTCCCCCATCAAAAGGAGCGGCTGGTGTGAGGAGTCAGCCGCGGAGGCTACCCTGGAAATGTCGCTCCACAAGTTCTCTCGCCGCCGCCTGTCATTGTGGCCATACACCGCTTCCAGTAAGAACCGGAAGCCACCCATGTTTGTAAACGAGATAGCTATCAGTTGCTCCGTCATTAAGATCAGGTTCCCATCCCAACTCTTAGAATTCCATCTGATCCAGATCCTCGCCATATCGCAAAGAGCCAAGTTGTGGAGTTGTTCCCTGTCACTTCCCGTTCCCAGAATACGTATTTATTTAATAGTTACCATGTATTATTCTGTATTTAAATTTCTGTAAATTTCTGTTAGTTAATTAATCTGCTCTTTAAATTTTCATGTTAATTTATTTCCTGCAATTTTATTTCTGCACTTTATTTTCTGCTTTTATTCCTGCATTTATTTTCTGCTTTTACCTCTTTGCTTTGCTTGCGGGTTGGCCTTGGATGAACCCATTGGACCCGGCCCAATACCCCCACCTACCACCACCCCTTCATTTAAAGCCCAAAACCATTTCTCTCTCTTCATTACTTCTTCCCATTACACTTCTTCTTCCCCATAACTCTCCCACCAACCTAGAAGAGATAGGCAAGTGCCAACTTGCTTCTTGATGGATCCCCATTTTTATTGTTCCATCATCTTCCTCATTTGATTCTAAGTCTCTTTAGTACTTAGCATTTTCAATTTCCATGGCTTCTTGGTTGTAGATCTAAGTTTGATATATTTTCGAATTTCTTAGGTTTTGATCTAGTAAACTTTGTTATCTTCAAGTTTCGATGGTTCCATGTTGTAGAGAATTTCATTCTACCCAATTTTGACCTATGGAAGTCCATATTTGGGCTTGGGATGAAGGATTTATGGAGCTTGGAAGCAATGGCTTCCATTGCTTCCATGGTTCTGTTCTCAGAAAATTTGGAGAAGAAGAACAGTCCCAGCCGCATCAAATCTTCACTCCTCAAGCGCATGGAAATCTTTATTTCCACAGCGCATCAAATCATCACTTCTCACAGCCAAGGCGCATGAGTTATTTATTTCCCAATCACTTCCCACAGCCAAGGCGCATGAGTTATTTATTTCCCATTCCTCAGGCGCATGAGTTATTTATTTCCCAATCACTTCCCACAGCCAAGGCGCATGAGTTATTTATTTTCCATTCGCATGAGTCATTTATTTCCCACAGCATTCCTCAGCGCATGTGTTATTTATTTCCCAATCATTTCCCACAGCCAAGGCGCATGAGTTATTTATTTCCCAATCGCTTCCCACAGCCAAGGCGCATGAATCTATTTATTTCCCAATCACTTCCCACAGCCAAGGCGCATGAGTTATTTATTTCTCAATCCTTTCCCTCAGGCGCATGAGTTTATTTATTTCTCAATCCTTTCCCTCAGACGCATGATATTATTTATCTCCCAATCTTATTTCACAGCGCATGATATTTGTTTCCCAATCTCATTCCTCAGGCGCATGGATTATTTATTTCCCAATCTTATTTCACAGCGCATGATATTTATTTTCCACAGCCGCATTCCTCAGGCGCATGAGATTATTTGTTTCCCAATCTCATTCTTCAGGCGCATGGATTATTTATTTCCCAATCTTATTTCACAGCGCATGATATTTATTTCCCAATCTCATTCCTCAGGCGCATGGATTTTTTATTTCTCAATCTTATTCCACAGCGCATGATATTTATTTACCACAGCCGCATTCCTCAGGCGCATGGATTATTTATTTTCACAGCGCATGAGTTTAATTATTTCCCAATTATTTCCCTCAGGCGCATGATATTATTTATTCCCCAATCATTTCCCACAGCGCATGAGATTCTTTATTTCCCAAACATTTCCCACAGTGCATGACATTTATTTATTCCCCAATCATTTCCCACAGCGCATGAGATTCTTTATTTTCCAAACATTATTTATTTTCCAATGTTTATTTTCCGAATTTGGCATTAATTAACATTGATTGTTATCTTGATTAATTATTGATCATGCGTTCCTAGATGGAACTAAGAGACTGGCTAGTCGTCTTATTGAAATGAATGAATGAGACACGTTCATATTAAGTATGAACTACTATAATCGATTGGCCGATCCCGAATCTTGACATACAGGCATATATGCAGGCTTCAATTTATTTATTTATTTATTTTACTATAAAAGAAGCATGTGTACTTTATGGTCAAGGCATGATTGTTCCGTGGTTAGTTTGGATTGTTGCATTACGCTATGTAAGACCTACAACCTAACCGCACGGGTATCGTTGTAGAGCTGGGCATATCGTACTTTGTACGGAAGTACTCATTCTGAATGACCATGACCCACGGTATGGGATTTCACTCAACGTAGAGACTATTAAGTTAAATAAAAATAATGATTGCATGGAGAGAATGGATTCCCGAGTTCTTACATGGCAGCCCTCTTTGGGACTATTAGTGCCAACAGGCCGGCTGGTTCCCACAGATACTGCAAATCTGCCACACGGACAGGGAGCGGTATCTGTTTATATTATTGTATATTGTATATTGATGACGGGCGTCCCGCTGGGACTCGTCTAATTCATGATTGGCGCAATTGATTGATTGGATAGACTAGCCTTGCTTGCCCATAGTAAGAACTGAGAAATCCTTTATTGCATAATTCCAGGATAACTTGGGACTCACAGTAGCAAGCCGTAGTAGTTGCATGGCCGGTTAAACTGATTTGTTTGTGTACTGTGCCTACTCTGTTAACTAACTAAGATAATCATAATGTCAGGATATGACGGGCCAACTTCTGTCCTTGTTTGGTTGGGAGGTTGGTTCGAAGTGTCGTGACATTATGTGAATCCTAGTAGCAAGCAGAGATCTATATATCTTATTCTCTTATTACTGGTTTTAACTCCTCATATCGTGCTTCCTTGCGGTACTTGCTATTAGAGGTCTAACCTCTCTGGTTTTGCATGGCCAGATTTAGAGCCGGTTCCCGAGGACTCAACTTACTTCTACCTCCAAGATGGTCAACACTAGAGGGATGATCGCAGGAGGACTCGAGTGGGTTTCTTACTTCCCCGCTCGTTTTGTTATTTACCTTATACTTTGCCGTTTGGCACCGACATGTTAGTCGGATCGTCTTGTACTTTTACATAATTGTAACTAAGGTCAGACTGCAGCTGATAACAATTGTGTATATTTTGCTACATCAGATCTGGCTATGTTTTGTAAAGCCAGATATCAAGAACATTTTGACAGAGCGTTTGGGACGCCTTACTGCTTTATCTTACATGTTCTCTATTAGGGGCTGTTTGGTTGCAAGCAACTCTGCTGCAACTGTCCAGTTCTACCGCAAGTGGAGGGATTGGTGCCGAGTTCCACCGTTTGGTTGACAGCAAGTGGGAGAAGAAAGTGGCGAATCTCACTTGCAGCCAGTTCCTGTCCCCCTACTTTTTGCCCTCCTCCACTTGCAGCAAAAAATAGGGGGAAGTGTGCTGCAAGTGGCTTGGTGGCCTTGGCAACAGGGAAGACCGGCAAGACGGCTGAGAGAGGTCGGTGATGGATCTGGCGCCACGGCGGAACTCGTCGTCGGCGGTGGTGGAGGGGTGGAATGGGGTATGGGAGAGTTGGCGGTGGTCGCCTGGAAGACGTCGACGACGGCGGTGGAGAGGGAAATGGGGTCTGTTGGCGGCGGCGGCGGCGGCGGCGGTGGTGCAGTGGGTCGGAAGAGAAGGGGGGTGGGGGTGGTGGAGGTGGGGTGGGTCGGAAGAGAGGTGGTGGCGGTGGTTGTGGTGGTGGTGGAGGGGGAGGAGAAGGAGAAGGAGGAGGAGGAGGAGGACACGTGTGCAATGAGAGGTGGTGGTGGGGTGTAAGAGCTGCTGCTGTTGTTTTTATTTTTCTTTTCCGAGTTGTTGGTGGTGGCGTGTAATGGTGTTGGTGGTGCATTTAAAACCAACTTAGACACGTGGCCTTTTAAGAGGTGGACACGTGTGCAACTAATGTGTAATTAATTATCTTATATTATAAAAAATTTATATGATGATAATTAATTTAATTATAACATTTATGTATTTTTTAATTATCATAATTAATTTAATTTTGGATTATCATATTTATATAATATAATTTTTTTTTTCACTTTTTCACTTTCTACAAACATCCAAACACCAAACCAATTTTTCTTCCACTTGCAACAGACAAAAATTACTCCATCCAAACATATTTTGGAAAGTGCCACTTGCCGCAAGTCAACGGAAACTCAACTTGCTGCAAGTGCCACTTTCACACTTTCAAAGAGTTACATCTATCCAAACAGGCCCTTACTGTTTCTTGTTCGAATGATTGAGACAATAGATGTGAAGTGACCATAGTGAGACCTTTATGTAGTATGCACCCCCTCGTCTGGTTAGACAGCATTGATCGTATTATACGGTATTCATCTACCCGTAATACGTAGCTGGCTGAGTCATTCCCCCGCTCTCCAGTATTCTGGTTCTGGGGCGTGACATTCCCAGTGGGATGGGGTCCGACGAGCAAGAGTTTTCTTCCCTTTAATCTTAGTCTCCAGCAGGACAGATATTTCGCACCTCTCTGTGTAAGACCCCACAAATCTCCCTCCATCTTCCTAACGAACACGGTGCTCACGTTCCAATTATCGCCATTAATTATTGGACAAAAAGTTTCCCTGAACGTCACCAGGATTGGCACCTGGGGAAGGCGCCACATCCGTCGCTACCATATCCTCCTCCATCCCAGCAGTAGAGGCCTGTTGGGTCGCTAGCTGAGACAGCACCAGCACCCAGGCCGGGTTGTCCACACAGAGCGCCTCATACCTAGCAGGGGAATGTCCCCCCACACTTGTGGGGCCATCACGTAGTGGTCCAGCGCGTCTCTTCCTGCTATATACTCTCTCCTCAGAAGCTCCGCCCTCACCCCGCTCCTCTCCCCCCGAGGCCACAATGCCTCTGGTGACCATGCTCCTCTGCGCCGAGAAGGTGATCATCGTCCCCCCCAGGGCTGGCTGGGGAGAGAGAGTAAGACTCCGATCCCCAGCCTCCTCCATCGGTCGATCCCCCTCCTGCATGTTCTCCTCCGCTTTGACGTCCCCGGATGCGGACTCCATCTCCCGTGATGAGCCAGGCACCTCATTAGGAGTCGGAGCCGTAGTCGCCTCCACCTGAGAACCTCCTGACGGGCAATTATTGACTAGATGTCCGAAACAAGCACAGCGTGAACAGGTTGGGGGGACCCATTCATACTCCACCTTCTGGGTTAGAACCTCTCCAGAAGGCACTTCGTACTCCAAAACCCTCAGAAGCTCCCTGCTAGCTCGAATTTCCACGAATATCCGGGCATACATCAACCTCGATCGAAAGGCTGTAGCATCGTCAGCCTTTATTGGAGTACCCACAAGGCTGGCCAGCCGCATCAACAATGGAATGCTCCAGAACCTGACAGGAAACTTCGGGAACTGTATCCAGACAGGGATGGCATTCAAGACTTCCTTCTCACAACGCAGATCGGGAGTCCACTCTTTCAGGATGATCAACCTGTCATCAAACGTCCATGGGCCTCCTTGTAGGATTCTGGGGACATCATCCGCTAGCTCGAACTTCACGTAGAAGAAGCCATTTTCCTTAGCAAATATTTTTATACTCCTTTTTGGCTGCCAGACACGTGCCGCATACCCTCGGATCTGGTCGTAGAACGGCTTGTTCCCCAGGACGTATAAGACAAGCGTGTTTTTTCAGAAGGCAGTCACCTTCTTAATCTCCTCAGCCGGAAAAGAGGCCTGAAAGCCACTCCCAACCTTTTTCGGCGGCACAAACTCCATAGAGGTGGGACACTTTGGACCCACCGGTTTGCAAATATCTGTCCAGGACCTTTTCGTAGGTCGGGGGGCCACCCCCTGAGGGCGAGGTATGACTCCAGGGGTGACTCCAGTCGGGATTGACCCTGGCTCCTGGCCTCCCAGGTCCACAACTTTGTCCTTCCATTTTTCCGCCGTAGTCGCCTTGGGGCGCCAGCCCACCGAACGTCTAGCAGGACTATTTCCCACCCGGGAAGGGGCTGCATGGGCATGAGATGTCGTCCGCAACCCCGACCCCTCACCTGTACGCCTTCCAGGAGTGTAACGCCTCTTTGGGTGAGTCTGAACGCCTCCCTCTTTGTCTCCAGTCTTACCACTCCGACGTCTCGTAACTGTCGTCCATCCACCACTCTCCATCTGTCCACCTTGTGACCTAGATCTAGATCCAGGTTGAAAGTCCATCGATCCCGTCAGATTTGGGGCCCAACGGACGTTACTTCCATTGCCCGCCGTCGCCGATGCCTCTCTGTCGCCTGTCACCAAGTCCCCCATGTCATCTCCTCCCAAGAAGTTGCTCCCCGTCGCGTTGCCAACGTTTTTCCCATTGCCGTCAGCGACACCAGCGTCCTTTCTGCCCCCGTCGGAGCCGCCCGACGTCTTGCCGCCTCCGCCGGTGCTGCCAGCAGCCGTGCTGCCTCCCCCCGATCCCAGACCAGCCTTCCACCGCGGCTTCGGGTCAACCCTAGACCTCCGGTCGCCGGCGCCGTCGCCCTTGGCCGGGCCACCCTCGGCCGCTCCGGTCCTGGCCGACCCTACGCCGGAGGCGCCAGGGTCCCAATCCACGATCGCCCGATCCCCTATCTCCCGCTCCCGATCGCCCGATCGAGTCTTCATTTATAACTTGAATATATATATATATATATATATATATATATATATATATATATATAAGGCAGTGTACATCTTGATCCTCCTCAGACCATGCGTAAGCGGGAGCCTCGTGGGGGTACATCTGACCCTCCTCAAATCCTGCATAAGCGGAAGCCTCGTGGCACCACCATGTCCCTTTACTTATGTTACGTACGTGCTGCATAGCAGAAGATCAATCATACACATTGATGGAGCTGTAATTTATTTATGTGAAGTCGTTGTAGGTTTGCATAGAGAAACCTGCCAAGCAACTGCAGTTGTGAGCAACCTTCTTCAAGAGTAGGGCTGGCGATGGGTAGGGTAGGGTAGGGTAAGGGCAGGAAGAGGGCAGGGTAGGGTAGGGTATTGACCTTTTTTTGATACCCTAGGGGAGTCATGAGGGTAGGGTAGGGTAGCCCTCTTCCAAAAAATCAATACCCATTACCCGTCCTTGCCCTTTACCCTCACAGGGTAGCTGAGGGTCAGGGTAGGGAGGGTAAGGGTATTACCCTTGCCATTTCATTTTTTTAACTTTGAAAATCAAATTTTTTGCTAGTAAACAGGGGGGAATATTTTTTCTTTCCATTTCATTTTTTTCAGATTTTGACAGCATTCAAAAATTATAACAACTTAACAAGAAATAACAGGGAGAATATTTTTTTTTACTAAAGGCGCTGAACCCAGTTATATAGTAGAATCTGGGCTGCCTACATACCCAAGGAGGGGGCTAGACCTGACTCCTTAGGATCAAGCACCATTTAGTTCTCCTAATCCTAAGTACTAATTACAAAAAACTACAAGTAGTAGTAATACTATGGCAGTGGGACTATACAAAATTACAAAGCGGGTTGGGAGAAGGGTAGGGTCGAGGGTTTTAAAGGGTTAGGGTTAACGGGTAGTGGATAGGGTAGTGATTCAGGGTAGGGTAGGGTTCAGGGTAGGGTTACAGGGCAGAGGGTAGGGCGGGTAGGGCGGGTACCCGGGTAATTGTACTAGGGTAACAGAATAAAACCCTTACCCTACCCTAATTCCAAGAGGGTAAGGGTAGGGCATGCCCTCGAAGGGTAGAGGGTACCCGTGGGCACCTAAGGGTACAGGGTACCCGGCTAGGGTAGAGGGTATGAGGGCAAAATCGCCACCCCTATTCAAGAGCATGAGCAGGCACAGACTCTAATCTAATGCAAAACGATACAATATGGTCTTCATACAAGTTCTCATACAACTAGTAACTTTATCTGGCCAACATGCCAAAGATCAGTTTGGGTTGGGAAGATTCTATATAGACTTGGTTAAACTTGTTTAATTTGATTAGGACCATATTAATATCAATTGTGATACCCATACTGCTAGTCAAGAGAGGCATATAAACATACTAATGAGAGACAAGAGATAATAGCATAACCTACCATTCAAAAGATTTGCAAAACAATCTCATGGGTGACATGGGAGGCAATAACACATATGCTAGAGAAAACTATCACAAGCTGTGTCCAGACCATATCTGCCATGACCGAGAATAACACTGAGGCTAACCATAAGGCAACCTCTGCATTTGTTAACCTCAGTTCAGAGATCAATTATCAATACATATAAAAGTCATTTTAAATTTTACTATCCATTATTCCAATTAAAGCAATACTCTCAATAACCAGTCTCTTAATTTAGAACGAAAAGCTTTTCTACCTAATACTCAACTCTACATGTAAAGTTAATGAAGCAAAAGCCTAAAGAAAATATAGTGTCACTTTAACTACCTCACGACTGAAGTGTGGGTGAGTGGGGGCAGTTGCCACCACTGAATTTTGGTTTCATTTAAATATTTCCCCTCCCATTTTTTTTTCTTCACAATATTCATTTTTGCCCCATCTGAATTTGTAAAATTTCAGTTTTCCTTCATCATTTTCATTCCCCCCTAACTTTGTGCTAAACTTGAGATGAGATTGGATAAATATGGACAATAAAATATTAGTTAAGATTAGTATGCACCAAATCTTGAATTAAAATTTATTATCTTAAAAGTTTAAACTACCTTATACGATTTCATGCTAAACCTTTAATTCCTCTAAAAGATATCCCCAACTAATATTTAGTTTTAAAAATATTTCTCATATACTTTTTGAATGCTCCTTATCTGCTGGTACTCTAAATTTAGTGTTCTTTAAGCTGTTTCTAATAACCAATTTTTAGTTCCATTTAAAGCTTCAATTTTTGTACAAGCTTCTAATAATATTTAGTGTTTGCTATTTTGTCAAAAAAAAATATTGCGTATATAATGTTACTTCATTTCACAAAATTTCATAGATCTGGGGGAAGTATCTGGATAAGAAAGTGGAGAGAGAGAGAGAGAGAGAGAGAGAGAGAGAGAGAGAGAGAGAGAGAGACTTTTGAAGCAAAAAAGTTTCGTAAGTATTTTGGAATGAAGATAGATTGAGAAAGATTTTTAGAATCCTCAATTATCCCATAATGGTAATAATCAATTGATTGTAACAGCCTTGTGCACTTTCAAAATCCAAATATTGTTTGCTCCATTAATGCACAAATTTTAAATGCTCTCCGTAAATGCCAATAGATTAACCCTAAATCTCTAATACAATCTTTTATATTGTGAAATCCATGTCGACTAACCCCCGTTTGGTGGTTTACCAAACTTTGGCTTGCATCCATCGGCGAAGCCGAGTGAAGAAATACACTAATCAAGAGGAATAGTGGTGTCTATGTAATGTTCTCAGATCCTAGCCCAGAGGAATAGTGGTGTCTCTCTAATGCTCTCAGATCCTAGCCCTAGATAGACCGAAACTCACATCCGACTCTCCAGATCCAATGGTATGTATAGTTGTATTTATTGTATGGTTCACGAACTAGAGAGTCCCACTATTTTGGTTGAAATAATTACAAGCAAGGTGGTTTCTTCTTGGGAACAATTTATATTAGATGTTTGCCTGCGACTCAAAACAAGGTTAGGTTGAGTTTGCTAATAATTTTATTTGAAAACTTAAGTTTGGTAGAAGAGTCCTCTGATGCATGCCAGTTGTACAAGTTTGAGAATTCCGGTTCATACTCTGATATCATTAGTCACTTTTATATATTATCATTTATAGGTGTGATATCATTAATCACATGTATATGTTATCTATGAGCATGCTTCAACAATTAAATTCCAGTATCACAAACATGTAGTTTGTGGGTAAAAAATATTTTATTTGTGAAAACTGTATGTGCCACACTGCTCCGTATTTGTGGGTTTTTGCTCTATATTTTATGTTTTTTTTTTCCCAATGATGTGTAAACTGCTCACCAACTTCGCCTTGGAGATTTTCAGGATGGGTTGACTGCATCTGAGAAAACGACTAAGGAACCTGAACGAACAGAACACATGCAGGTTTTTCCCCCTCCATTTCAGTTCACATGCATATCGTTCAATCATCCTGTATTATAGCTAATAGCTGTTTTTCCTGTTTCAGTGATTTATTCTCGCTTTTGAAAACAGAGAATTTAACTTGTTCAGTTGTAAGAAGAAAATAGTTTGTTAATAAAGTAACAACAAGCAACACCATCCACCAAGCCTTTATCCCAAACTTGGTTAATTACTTCAATCTATTTCCTCCATTTGGCTCGACTAAGAAGCATCTCCTTAGTTACATTAGCTGTCTTTGTTTACAGCTTCAGTTCATCTCTTTTTCGGTCTAGCCCCCACTACCACCTTCAACTACAATCATCAATTGACTACATCTTATTTCTCCTAACCAGAACATCAAGTGATCTTTGTAGACTTAGTAACAATACCTGATTTAAATAGGAAAGTTGCTTTGTGTAATGTGAACTGCATACAAACTGCCTTATCCTGTTCAGATTATCCTAAGAGACTTGGTTGTTTTTGAGAAACAGATGACTGATGCTCGCTGCTCACAATGTGGGGAGAAGAAAGTTGGTGTTGCAGATATCATACATGCTGGAGGACATGGAGATCGATATCAGGTATGCAGTTTCCGTCTTCAATTTCACTTGTTTCTTGGGAAATCTTCATATATCCGTAATTACAAGAACTTTGAGATCCACAATATTTTTTGGAAGAATCCTAAAAAGTGTGCTTTTCTGGTCAACTACGTTTGCTCTCATCTATCTATCTTATTTTTGAACCAATTTCACTTTGTAGATTTAATCAATGTTCATCTTTCATATTGTTTGATATGGTGCATGTAAACCAAGGTTTAAAAAAGTATCAGTATCAGGCACTGCCTATTGTATTGTATCTATTCGGTTTCAGATTTTAAAAAAGTTATAGGTATTAAAATCGTTACATATAAGAAATGAAGGGTTAAGGTTTAAACATGACATCGATAAGTACTTGGTTTAAAGTATCGGCCGATACCGATCCGATACTGCCTATACGGATACGGTTTGGCATGTCCCGATCCGATACCGACCGATACCCGATACTGACCGATACCGACGTTGGGGGTCTCTTTTCCGGTCAATTCGACAAAGAAAATTAAACGAAAAAGACAAATAAGCAAGGGTTTAAAGCAAGGTTCACAGTATCGGTATCGGTATCGGACTATTCCTATGAGTATTGGTATTGGCGATATCGGTAGTATCGGCGGTTTCAGATCGGAGTATCGGATTTTTTGGTATCGGAAAACAAATAAGTATTTATAAATTATTTACTTTTAAAAACATATATTTTATACATTTAGGCATAATTTTAAGTATTTTCAGTGTTATTTCTTAGTAGTTTTGAGATTAAATGAAATAGTAGTCACCCTTACCGATTGGTTTACTACAACAGATTGATTTTATTCTTTTACATGCTTTTACGACCTTATTATGCTTTAAATCCTAAGGAAATTTGAGGGTGTTCTTTGATTGAATGAGCTTAGAATTTGTCTTTTACATTCTATGGAGTGATCTTTTGCTCATAATTGCATTCATGTGGAATTTGCTATCAACAATAAGGTTGACGCCAAGTCGAGTGGCGGTCATAAGATCTCTTATTCCCTTATGGATATTTCTTGTGCTTCATACTTGACCCTATCTCGTCAACAAACATTGGCTCAAGTAGTCATGATTTGAAGACATAATACCGAAAATCCATGTCGGAGGTTCGATTCTCCCTCGACGTGTTATGCACATCAATATTAAAAGGGGATAAACGGGAATATTTTGGTAGCGGCTGATTGTGAGTTGGACGCAAAGGAACGATCTACCTAGGCAAGAGGATTGTGGTACGGATGGTCAACCCAACTAGATTGTGTGATATAGATTGGCCAGAGCCCCGGCAGATCGAGGAATGATGCATCAAATGCAAATATTCGAGAATCACCGTACAAAGATTAAGACCCGGCTAAGTCGGGAAAAGAGGATGATGTAATAAGTCTCAGGTTTAGCCTGGGACGTGGATTGTAATACGACGTTGCTGCAATAGTTGAGACCCCATCTTGATGGGAGAAGGTTTGGCTGAAGTTAGTGGTATGTTTCTTTAGGAGAACTCTATGCATGATTTCTTTGGAATTGTTGCATGATCTTATTAAATAAGCTTGATAAAGTTTTTTCAAACCATGAAATAGGAGTAAATCCATCTTAATACAGTTCAGTCTCTATCTGCAAGATTTTGAGGGTTTCACCAATGCTTAACCTTGCTTTGGGAAGTTTCTACTAGTTTTTGGCTCAACTTTGAACATTTACACAAAAGTTTGGGCAATTCCTCTTAATTTTGGGGAAAAAATGGTCATAATCATAATTGTCCTCCAATCTTCAGCCATTTTGGGCCAACCAGATCTGGCGTTTCCCAATATTTGCCTTGTATCTGATGTATCTGCCAAACCGACTTTGTTGTAAGCTATAGTTTCTACAACTGATATTCACTAATATTGGACAAATTAATGTAAGCTATAGTTTCTACAGATTCTCTGGCATCCCTATTGTTAATGATTAACCACTGAGGTAGGAAGCAAATCTTCTTGCTTTCCCATTTGCAGCCTTTGGTGAACTTGTATCACTTGGGATACGGAATCGTATGTAATATCCCCCATATGACCAACTAGTGAAAATTTTGCTTCCTAATTTTTACTGATATTAAATAGATCGCAGATAGCATCTGCCGGTTCCTTCATACTTATTGTATAGCAATTTGTTTGCGGTTTAATCTGCGTTTCTATTTACTATTTAGTATGGATTTTTACCCTGTTTTCCAAAATGGTCTTCAAGAGCTATTTAGATTATTAAACGTGTACAGAATCATTATGGCTACTTCTAGACACACAGAATGATCAAGCTTGAACATGTTATATATTTAAAAAAAATCTAATTAGCAGAAAGGATCAGGCGCTAGTTTGGTACATATTAAACTCGGCTATCCTGCACCCTTAACTACGTGTCAGGGGTTTCCTTGTTTTATATTCTCAGTTAAGAAAATGGATCCTTGTAAATTGGAAACTTTACGAGTTAAGAATATGGGAGCTTAGTTTTGTGGGCAACAGTTCGGATTGTAGTTTAGTCCCGGGATTTTGACTTATCAGCTTGAATCACTGCAGTACCTATCGTTGCGTACTATGACTATATAGAAGTATTATACTTCAAGTATAACACATTACACAATCAATTTTGTGTCTGAGTATACCAGGAGAGGGGAATTAAGTGAGATGAGAACAGAAGATTTTGGAATGAATGATATAGTATGTGTGAATAGAGCCTATGACGGATAGGGTGCTATGAATTGAAGAGTCATGTTCTGATTTACTTTTGGACATCTTGTTGGTGACCCAGTCCTGGTTGAACTAGTTTTTCTCTCTGAAATAGTGTAGGGGGGAATAAAATCTGATTGTTAATATTCTGCAGTATATGCATGTCAAAACTGTCTGTTTGAGGATGAAAGTTGTGCAAAACAATGATATATTTGCGCATGGAAATATAGATCTATGTGAACCAGAGCTTTCTTTTCTAATATTTATCAGCTTGCATAATCTACGACTCAATCAAGAGATTACTCTTAATTTTCAGCAGGAATAAAACTACTACTCTAGTACTAAGGTTTTTCCTTTTTGTGTTTAACTAATCCACAGCTAGAGTGCCTGGCGTGTGGCCATTCGTGGTACGCAGCACGAGATGCCATCTCTTCCTTGACGATAGATACGCCAAGTGTTGCTGGAAATGTTGGCACTGCACCGTGGGCCACTGCCAAGTTTGACGCTGTGGAAAAGGCGCTAGTGAGCCCTCGTGAAAATCCTTCCGAGAAGCCAACTGCCGAAGTTTTCATAAAGTCCACCGCGCCATATATGCCTATACTGGAGACCCAAAAATCATTCAGTAGACCGAAGGCTGAGGAACCTACCACTGGCTGAATGTTTTTTTAACTAATCTGTAGGGCTTCTATGGCTTCTTTTCCATCTTTTCTTTTTCTTGGTGTGAGCAAATTTAATGTAGGTACTCTTTCAGACTGATACTTGTTGCATGTGTTTATATAGTTCCTCAGAGTTATGTCCATAATGTCAGTGAGACGGTAAGATGCTAGGAAGTAAAAGGAAGTAATTTGATTAGTCAGTAGTCATAGGAGTCTAATATGATTCTCAAAAGATATATAATCTATCTGGATTTGCATATACAATGAAAATAATATTTAAGTGACTGTAGAATTCTGTTTTTTTCCCTCTATTATCAAACAGAATTCTGATATGATTCCTGAAATAATATTCTTTTCTTGTTGAGTTTTATGTATGTTTTGGAGTTTTGTGTTTTGAACATGTGTAGAATTAGATAATTTTAAGCTTCATTAATAAAAGTTGACAGAGAATACCAATTAAGTGATTCAGCTTATTAATTGGATTTTAAATTTGAAAATAATATATTTTGGGTATGTCCGAGATTTAAATTTGGAAATATTATATTAAGGAACTTTTTTTATACAACTACATGTAACTTTTCAAATTTTCGGATGGCTATGCATCTTCAAAAACCAGTGGAGTCCTCGCAGCTGCCTTCGCCTTTGCAGGAGTAATGTTATGGGGATACACTTTCCTTGACATATTTTATAGCCACACTAATGTGGCAGTGCATTATTGGATGTTAATTGTTACTTTCTATTTAAGACTTTTCTTGACATTCAATAATGTACTGCCATATCAGTGTGACTATGAAGTGTGTCAAGGTAAGCAGGGGCGGTCCTGACCCAGGATAGACTGGACGACGGCCCAGGGCCTCCTGACGAAAGGGGGCACCAACATGGGACTGTCTATAATAGAACTAGTATGTATCATGTGTCTTTCTTTTAATAAAAAGCATTGTGGTGTAGTGGTTATAGTGCTAGATTTATATTTAAGAGGTCATTGGTTCAAATATTGATTACAACAAAATTTGTTTTATTCTACTTTTTTTTACATTATTTATGAGGGTCCATTTTGGAAGTTTCACCTTGGACCCCCAACAGCTCAGGGCCGGCCCTGAAGGTAAGTGTGTCCCCATAGCATTACTCCTTTTGCAGATACAGGTATGAATCCACGTATGCATACATCCATGATAGCCAAAAGCCAATAAGCCCTGTCATTTAAAGAGAAGTTTTGTTTAATTTTTTACACGTCATACCACTATAGTTAGAAATTTAAAGATGACAATTGTACTGTTTTTTTCATGTTCTTTTTTGAAATCTTTTTTGTTTCTTCTCTTCAGAAAATTTAGGACATAATCTAGAACTCCCACGTCTAAGGATGATATGTATAATCATGGCAGGTTTGACAAACAATAGTCGCGAAGACTCGATTTGCCGTTGTGAACTAAACTCCTTGCCCATCATGGCAACATTTTCAATATTTACAAACATTTATAAACATTAACCACAATTAATAAATTTTACCAACATTGATAATCATTTACAAATGCTAATAAATATTTACACAAACTGATTTACAAACACTAATAAATATTTACTGACATTGCTAAACATTTACATACACCAGAGACACATTTCTGAACACTGATAAGCATTTTATAAACATTTACTAACATCGTTAAACAATTGCAAACAATGATAAACATTTGCAAACAATAATAATTAAAAACATTGTTAAACATTTTCAAAACATATTTGATAAAATTTACTAACGTTGATAAACATTTACAAATACTGATAACATTTTCAACCATTACATAACATTTGTGCATCTTGAAAAAAAACACTCATCACTCTGTCAAAAAAATCTTATGTAAATATTCATACAAAATGCAACTATTTTCCTATATGATTATAAGTATGCATGAAACACTTGCAACATGAGCACTCATAAAATAATTAAGTTTTTTTTTTTTTTACTTATTGCTACTTTTCGTAATTTGATGCTAAAATACTATGAATGATAACAAAGTTGTGACAATATTGTTATAAAGGAAGATGAATGATAATATTAGAATAGAGAAATTGGAGTTACAAAAAGAACCTCTCTTTAAACAAAGACATCTTTTTAAAAGAGGGGGGCTCTTTCATCTCTTAATATAAGTCCACGTGGACTAAGAAGTTCTGCCAATGAGAACTCGTATGCATATAAAATTGTTGTATACTTGTGTGTATGAAGAGGGAGGGATGAAGTTCCAACTTATTTTGACAACTGCTGATAAATTGAGCCAATTTTTAAAAAGGTGTAGGGAGTGTCCAAAATTTATGAAGTTGCTAGGAGCGGCCCAAACTTTTCCCTTACATTAAATACTATAAAGCTTATTTAAACTTTCGTATATATTTACTTATTTAGCATGTACTATCACACATTTTATTATATATGTTGGGTTGTATTTCGTTTTCGGTTGAGCGCTCAAATGAGAAGAGGGTAACAATGGAGTCGGTAATTTAGTCCCACATCGGTTAGGAGGTGAGATCATATGATGTAGATAATTGGCATTGGTTCAGGTCGTACATGAGTATTTTATTTTAAGGAATATGAGCCCAATTCAATATCGGTCCTTATGGACCAACTCCGATTCGGGTCACATCGCGTTCCCAAAAGTGGTATCAGAGTCCATGGTCACGGGACTAGTTTGGGCACACCGTGTTTCCAACAATATATACAGTTATAAATTAATTTTTAATTTGTACTTACAGGTGCCAACACAGTATTGCTCCACTAAGGCCTCGTTTGGTTCGAGGAATGGAAAGGAAAGGAAACTGATTCCTTGGTATTTCCTTTCCTTTAGGAAATTATAATTCCTATAAACTTTCCTTTCCGGTGTTTGGAAAGACCGGGATTATAGCCGGAATATATCTTTAATTTTTATTATAGTGTTTGGTGTTTATAAGGAAAGGAAACAAAATCAAGTCAATTTTCCAAAAATGCCCTCATGCTAATAAAAATAATTATTACTTAGAAATATTTTTGTCTAAAAGATATTATGGATAAAATGGTAAATAATATTATGAACATGGATATTTTTGTCAAAACTTTTTGTAATAAATGCGGAAAAGTTGGAGGGAAAGTGATTCCTTAGATAAATGGGAGGAACCACTTTCCCTCCTATTTTCCTACCTCTTGGGAATCATTTTTCCTTTCCAACAACTTTCCTTTGGCTTCCAAACATAGGAAAGGAATCACTTTCCTTTCCCAAGCTCAAATTCCGGTAACCAAACGAGGCCTAAGAGTGCATCAGACTGAACATTCAGTCTGGTCGGAGAGATTCGAGTATCGGAACCTTTTAGAGGGTATCAATTGTCAAATGGATGCATCGCATCGAGACATTTTGGTGCCATGTACAAACTTGGTTGTATTTTTGTCTACAAAATATAATCCGTTTCTTTTTCCGACACATGACATCCATCCATCCATCCAGACTCGGAGTTTTGGAGTATTTTTACTCTACAAGCGGATGTTGAGATCCATCGATATATTCTTTGGACACGTGAGATCTATCTAGATTGGTTTGGAGTCTTGGTGATTCTATAAGCGGATGCTTAAAACCAAAGAACCTCTCTCGTTTGTGAGATGGATGCACATACCCACACCTTGGTGGCAGAAGAGAAAACTCGAGAAGGGTTGGTTATTTTTGTTTGTGTTGGTGAGGGATGGGGTTCTCGCTTACGTGGAAAATATTTCGGAATACAACAAGCGTCATCATTTTGTCAAAAAAGTTTGGAGAGTCAAATACGATGAAGGCGGCTTGATTTGAACGCGTATTCAAAGTTTATTGAAATTCAATATCGAGTCAATGGTATACCGCTGTCGGTATACTGTTGACATACCAGTCTAATAGCAACTTGTTCTAGAATACGTTCTGACTCGAGTGAGCAATTTTCTGTATACCACCGGTATACAGAAACCAGTATACCAACGGTATAGCGATGTCGGGGATGAAGGTCGAATTTGAGTATTTTATTTACACCGTTGGATCGTGATCAACGATTCACATCGTTTCGGGGTTGAGGTACTTTAAATAGGTCTTTCCTAACCCTAATTCATTATCATCAATATTAGAGTTGATCAAAAGGAGATAGTTTTCGAGTTTGCAACATTCTAAGAGAGAGATTCGGAGTTTCGAGGAGACATCACTTCGAGAAGTTCTTCATTTGTTCTTTTTCGTCATCTTGTCTTCAGTATCTCTTTTGTATCCATTGTAATCTATTTTCATCTATTGAAGTGTTGCGGTGATCCGTGAGGATCGAGAAAGAAGTCTGTAAGGAGTCAATGTATATTTTTATTTCATTAGTGGAGGCTTTTCTAGGGTTGTACTCCGATCTATTGATTTTTTTTACATAAATATCTTGGTGTTTGCATTGTACTTTTTTTTGTGATTTGGAGATATTTGGTTTGCGCGACTTATCTTCATTCTTTGTCAGGTCCTATCAGTTTGGTAAAATGGTTTACGCGTTTCATTTCCAATAGAGTGATATCAGAGCAAAGTTGACAGTTGTGTCAGAGCACACGTTGCCAGGTATCATAATTAACAGTCAAACTGAGTAGAAGGGATGGATGCGAAGCCAATGTGCATGATAAACCTAAATGGTTCCATTTACCACTATTGACGGAGCAAGATGAAAGATTTATTGTTTGTCAAGAAGCTGCATCTTCCGATATTTTCTTTCGAGAAGTCCAGTGAAAAATTCGATGACTAAAATTTAGAGCATATACATGTGTGTGG
Source organism: Iris pallida (assembly GCA_029216955.1). Classification (NCBI taxonomy): domain Eukaryota; kingdom Viridiplantae; phylum Streptophyta; class Magnoliopsida; order Asparagales; family Iridaceae; genus Iris; species Iris pallida. The sequence continues at coordinate 29,537,328 of JANAVB010007399.1, forward strand.
ATATATTAGACAGTTTGTGGACGAGAATGTGTATAATTACATCTCCAATATTGAGCATGCAAAGACATTGTGGGAGAAACTGTAATCCTTGTATGAAAAGAAGATCGAAATAAAAAAATTGTCCTTGATCCGACATATGATGAGTCTTAGGTATAAGAATGGTTCAGCCATTATAGATCATTTGAGTGAGTTCCAGGATGTGATTGACTAGTTATCCTCTATGAGAGTAAAATTCGACGACGAGGTACATGGGCTTTGGTAGCTATATATGTACATTGTCAAACCCGTAGAAGACCGAACGAGTGTCCATTATCGCTTCTGTTCTAAAAGGTGTGGTTAGTCTGGAGTCTGCCAAAAGAGAGGGGGGGGGTGTTAAATGAAGAGATGCGGAGAAAACCTCAAGGTACACCATTTACTACCTATTCAGAGGCACTTGTTTCAAAGAGCTGAGGCATAAATAAAAACCAGGGTCCGGACAGTGGCATGTATATGATGAGAGAAAAGTCTAAGAGTCGATACAAGGACTCCGAGTGTTACTATTGTGGCAAGAAGGGCCACATCAAGTGAAATTATTTTCCTTGGAAGAGCGAGAAGAAGGACGATATGAAGCAAGGTGAGAACACAACTACAATCGTCTCAACACATGGAAACAATATCATTATTGTGGGGGATGAGGTCATCATGAACCTCACATGTGATGACAATTCTTAGCTAGTAAACTCAGGGGCTTCGGCACATGCATGTATCTCACAACAAAGCACTATTTTTCACATATACAACAAGAGACGTTGGAGTATTGAAGATGGACAACGAAAATGTGTCAAAGGTTGTTGCTATAGGATATGTGCATTTAAAGACCAATACGGGAGTAACTCTTGTGCTCAAAGGTGTTCATCATGTCCCCGATATTTGGTTCAACATGGTCGATTGGAAAATTGGATGTTGAGGGATTCTTTGCTCTTTTTTGAAACTATCAGGGAAAACTTTTCAGAGGTTCGTTGGTGATTGCCGAAGGAAACAAGAAGTTCGGTCTCTATATATGGAGGGGAGCACACATGGGGCACAAGAGCTGGACGTAGTCAGTGATGCATCTACTGAGTTATGGCACATATGACTTAGCCATATAAGCATGATAGAAATGAGCTACTTGTTAAACAAAAAAAATGTTTTCCAGGATTAAAGTCTACAAAATTAGAGAGATGCACGTACTGCATGGCTGGAAAACAGAATATGGTGTCTTTCCAAAGTCACCCATCTTCAAGGAAGCCAGCGTTACTCGCGTTCATTCACTTAGACATCCGTGCTCCAATGAAGGTAAAATCAATTAGTGGTGCTTCTTAATTATTTTGTAACTTTCATTGATGATTGTTTCAAAAAAGTTTAATTTTATGCTATAACGATCAAGAATCAGGTGCTACCTACTTTCAAGGAGTTTCAGGCCTCCGTTAAAAGAGACGGACAAGTAATTAAAATGTGTCCGGTCCGACAATGACGGTGAATACATTGATTCATTTGATGCTTATTGCAAAGACTAAGGGATTCCACACCAGAAGTCTCCGCCAATGATACATCAATCAAACAGAGCGTATGAACGATGTTTACTCTCAGAGGCAAACTTATCGTAAAATTATTGGGGTAAGGCTCTCAACAATACTACTTATGTTATTAATTTATCTCCTAGTGCTTCTTTGCAGGATGACGTGCCTGATAAGTATGATACGACAAAGAGCCATCATAACGTCACCTTCGAGTATTTGGGTGTAAGGCATCCTTCATGCATCTACCGAAGGATGAGAGGTCCAAACATGAGTCGAAGATGAGCCAATGCATCTTTATCGGCTATGGTCGGGATGAGTTCAGGTATAGACTCTACGACCCAGTGGAAGGAAATCTCTACATAATCGGGGATGTGGTATTTATCGAGGATCAAACAATGACCAACACTCAGGATTCTGATATATCTTCTGAGGCTGAGGATATTTGGCAAAGTTAGAGCCACTATGCTTTGAACTGTTTTCAGAGGACAATGAATAGAATCAGTCACGGTGGATCCACTACCAGGGGTGTAAACGGACCAGCCGGATTTGGACAACCTAGTTCAAGCTCGGACCAAAAATAGAATCGGATGGACCTGACTCCAGCTCGTTTAAATTCGAAATAAAATTGTGTTCAGACTTGGCTCGGTAATGTTGGGCCATGCTCAGCTCATTCGTGTGGACCAGACCAGACTCGACGATGAGGCCGATGGGGGTGTCGATGGGGGCGACCTCGCCGTCGGTGACGATAGTGGCGACGAGGATGCCGCCATAGAAGGTCTCGACGTCCATGTCAACATTGTCGGACTCGACGACGACGATGCTCTCCCCTTGTAGTGCTTGTCGCCTTCCAACTTGATCCAGGAGAAGATCTTGCCCTCGGTCATGGTGAGGAGGCGGGCATGATGATTGTCATGCCCCGCTCCCGTAGGAGCGATCGTCCTCGCTAAGGCGTGATGCCGCACGAGCCTAGATTGCGCTCGTGCAAGGCGGGTTCCATAACGACCGATCTCAGCGGCTGCGACGGGGTCATCGTACAGAAGTCCCATGCAGAGACATTGAACATGTAGTAGAAATTTAGAACAACACAAGTTATTCAACAGAAAGCTCTTTATTGATATTGATACAAAGATTACAATGGGCGCAAGGCCAATATTACAAGTCTCTCAAGCTCACTCAAGCTCACATTACAAGTCACTCAGCTCTCTCTCATCTCTCAATACAAGTCTTGATCCAGCGGAAGCTTCGGAAGGCGACGTCCATACATTATGTCCCGTATAAGTCTTTACTCCATGCGGCCGTGCGCTTCGAATCGCCAAGGAACTCGATGCCTCGACACATCCAAGCGAGCTCCGTGCCACGAGCTTCTACCTGTGTCTGCACATATAAACTATGTGGGTGTCAGTACTCAACTGTACTGGTGGAATGAGCTCCTCGCCCACCCATACAAACCCGACACGTTTGATTTACTTTTGTGCAACTTAGTCCCTTCTTATCAATTGTCTTTCTACTCTTACCTTAGGATCAGTTTTAGGACCGACGCCTTACCTATTTTGTGTCTTCAGACCATCCCGTGCTTGCAACATCAATGTTAACTCAACAACGTTAACCTATCAAGTCGTGTTTGCCTTACGGCTTCAAATCAGATACGCAACTACGCGGTAAGACTCCATTTTCGTGTGACCGTGCTACAAATCCTTGCTGAGGCCGTGCCTCAGAACTTAGTAAAACTTAACCATATCACCACCTCGCGGCCCTTGCCGCCGAGCGGCCCTTGCTACTTTGACCACCAACTGACCAAATCGAGACTTGTGAACTTAGTGTCACTTGACCGACTTGTCTTGCGGCGATTTCTGACTTAAACAACTCAAACCCAACTTTTGTAACTCATATGTCAACACTTGAGACTCGGCACCACATCTCGTGCTGAAGCACGACGCCTATGTTGAAGCCAAATCTTAGGCCCAAACTTTGTGTTCCAACTTGTACACACATTCAACTCGACTCAATCCAAAGGCATACACGCGGATAGCCGCTATTTGCCGACATCTATATGAACTTGGCCACTAGCATCACAAGCTATCCTGAGACGTATAGCTTTTTGTTAAATCGGGGACTTTCCAACGCAAATAGCTAGCATCCGTTGTAAGCCCCCGCTTTAACCCTGTGCTCAAACCTTATGCACCACTATACCCTGTTTCCTCCTAGGCCGAGTCGGTCCCATGGCCCAGGGTTGCCGCTCGAGGAAATATCGCCCTTGTCGACAAGTTGTCCATGACCATGCAAGACTCGACTCAAACTGACGTCTCACACAGTCATCATTCTTTCAGTGTTACTCTCTCTTTCAAAACCATGTTCCAGACTTCTATCCTTGAGATCCCTCGACGATGCACGATCGCGAGCCTTCTCCCTTGATACTCATTGAGATCCCTCGATGACCCATGGTCGCGAGCCTTCTCCCTTAATGCAATATTCTTTTTACTCAACTTAGAAACGACTCCTTGATGGCCCCCTTTTTCTAAACTCGACTTGAAAACCTGCCGTAGCTCGTGCCTTAAACACTAAGTCCGTATACTGTGCCTTAAGCCAACCGTGTTCTACGCAACACTCCTGCCCAAGTCGACGGGCCTTGAGATCATGGGGCTTCTTAACTTGACAACCGCAGAATAAGCGGGACATCACTTGGAATGACTTAGGTCGACCGGCATAATTTTGCCTAACTTACTCAAGCCTACAACTTAACCCGAGGGATGAGCAAAGGCTATGCCAAGCCTTGCACAGTGGAAGCGTGCATGCTTTATCAAGCATTTACGCGGGCGACGCCTATGACTTAGGCTAACTCTTAGCTTTTGCACCGAAGACCAACTTTCCTTCTCCCAAGCCACGGGACGAAGGACCGAGTGTCATTTTCAAAGCACGCCGTGCACCAACTCTAAGACGGCCGTTGGACCTTTCCATATTCTAACTCATTTCGACCCGTCGGAATTATTCCCTTTTAGCTATGTGGATTCATCTCTTTTATTATTAAGCCTACTTGTGCAAGTTAAAAACATGCGATTTATTAAGTGAAGGCTAAGATGAGGTAAGTTCACCGAAACTATCCCACCTGAGTGAGCAGTCGCCTCGACCGAGCGATGTCTTCCAGCAGCCGTTGTAAGGCTAAGGCCGAACGCCGTCGGCGTTTCGATTCCTCCGATTGACTGAGCGGGACAGGGAACTACATTATACACCACTCAGAAAAAGTTTCGTCCTCGAAACTAACTGAGTACATTTATCGACTTATCACTTTACTCAACATTCAAGAACTCTCGCACACAATTCTCCTATGCCTTACTCAAATCCGAGCCACGCTCGTGCTACCCTCAATCCTTTCTTCAAAACTTACGATCTCAAAATCTTCGATACTTCCTCGTTCCTCAAATCTTACCTGAATTCAATGTATCACTTAGTATGGATCGTGCACATATCTTAGGTGTCCCCAAAATATATGCATTTCAACCAAGCCTCGTGATAGCGAATCTCGCCATCACTACTCGGGTCGGATCGTGTACGCATTCAAGCGTCCTTGATATACATGCATGTCAACCGATACTCACGAGTGGTGCCTCCATAAATCCTACCACTTCGTACTCGGGCGTCTGCTACCCGCTAGGCTATGTCTTTCCGTCAGTATTGGAATCATAGTTCCCAAACAATGATATCAACACTGACCCCATCCTAAGGTCAAACCAAGTTGATAGTACGGGGTTTTCTACCCAAGCTCGCATCACTCCGATTTTTAAACATCGAGCATCGATTTCCTATGTATATTCTAATATTTCGTCACACAGGGTCCGAGTCGTTCAGCAAAGCCATCCTACGACAACTTACGTTCAACCAATTTTACGACGTATCAAAATCGCTCATTCAATAAGTCATCCTGTATAGTCTGTCTCTTCGAACACGTTCGACATAATCCGCCTATCAATCCTTCTCAATTCAAGTACGCTATGACGTAATTCATTGCTAAACCAAAATTCATATTTCATATTTCCTAAGTCATCTATTCCAATTCGCGTACTCGATCACAAGGTCGTCCGACTTAACAATATGTTGCGCCCCGATCTCACGCGAGTCAGATTATCCATGGTGGGCACGAATCACCATGCACGCTCTCGCGAGATAATCATTCTCATCGGGATGTAACTCTTATTTTGCGTCCAGACTAAATCATTCTCGATGCGCGGATTGGACCTACTCGATCTTCAAGTTTATTTCATTCATCAACCGTAAGTCCTATAAATCCTCGAGTTCACCTTCGCATCAAGCCAACAAGTCGAGACAATCAAAGTTGCTGCGTCCTGATTTTCCCAGTTCTATCATTCCCGTGACATGAATCACCATGTCAACGCTCACGCGGAACGATCGCCCCAAATCCGACGCAATACATGTGCGAGGCTAGAGTTGCGCTCGCACAAGACAAGATCGTCGACGTTGTGGTTATCCGCGTAACCATCCAGACACGATCATTTTTATCCAATATTCATCTCAATCAAAATCTAAGTATAGCATCCAACCGAACAACAACACTTGCACGATCGTCATCCGTCGAGTCAGAGTACCACCGAGTTATCGCATATCGTTCTTTGATATGCCTCAATACCATCGATGATATGCGTAACCTGACGATCTTCCTTTGTAACAAGTCCCGAGTCGTGCGAATGATGCTATCGTCCGACTGGATAATCTCTTCGACATTTAATTCAAGTTTCGATCATTATCCCTCGAATCATTCATAACATCAATTTCCTCAAAACAATTTCACGTATTGTTCGTTCGTTTATCTTAAGTCATCGACCAACATTTTTCTTCAATCACATCATTCCTTGCTAACTCAAATCATCGAGCAACATCCATTCCAATCCTTAGAGTCATTTTCAACATTCGAATCAAACTTTTTTATGCACGCTATCTTCTCGTCGTGCTAACTTTTCGTATATGATTCTTATCGACTTCCTCGATCAAGTCATCCATTCGTACACCTTAAATTTCCCTCGATTTGATTTCACCTACTCAATCATTCTCGCGTTTCATACTTCGCACAATCCTCAATCCCGTGCATGTTCCGTGCACGTAAATTCTAAGTTGTTCGAATTGACTCGTCAAAATCTTCAAGACTACATCTTGTTCAACGACACACAATCTAAGGCTTTGCATAATACGACGCTTGCTGATAGACTCACCGACACCCTGAATCCTCAATCGATCGATCGACATCCCTGAGGCTATCACATACACCACTCAGGAATGAAGTCATTCAACAAATTCTTAAAACTATCATTCGATTCATAATCGACTTCTTTAAATTTTCCATTCAAACTATTCCTCGAATTCCAAGCACGCTCATCTATATCGCACTGACGTTATCGTCGCTCGATAGCACCCCTATCGATAGTCGACTCACTTTACTCAATCGAGTTTGACTCATTCTTGCTCGGCACTATTCAATTCCCGTACTCGACTTTTCTAAGGTCGATGCAACTTTGGTGTATATGCCCAGCCCGACTTAGCCAACCGTGCTTACGCAAACCATCTTTTGTTTCTTGTCAAAAACTGTTTCTCCTATGTTTTGCAAATTATTTAGACTTATTGTATGGATATCCCGTAGGACATTTGAGAGAGAGCGTACCAACGATATCAACTTGCGGAAGCAACAGAGTTTGCGGAAACAACGAGTTAAAGAATTCAATCGATAGTCCAAGGACGTAAAGCCGTGCTCTGATACCATTATGTCACGCCCCGCTCCCGTAGGAGCGATCGTCCTCGCTAAGGCGTGATGCCGCACGAGCCTAGATTGTGCTCGTGCAAGACGGGTTCCATAACGGCCAATTTTAGCGGCTGCGATGGGGTCATCGCACAGAAGTCCCATGCAGAGACATTGAACATGCAGCGGAAATTTAGAACAAACACAAGTTATTCAACAGAAAGCTCTTTATTGATATTGATACAAAGATTACAATGGGCGCAAGGCCAATATTACAAGTCTCTCAAGCTCACTCAAGCTCACATTACAAGTCACTCAGCTCTCTCTCATCTCTCAATACAAGTCTTGATCCAGCGGAAGCTTCGGAAGGCGACGTCCATACATTATGTCCCGTATAAGTCTTTACTCCATGCGGCCGTGCGCTTCGAATCGCCAAGGAACTCCATGCCTCGACACATCCAAGCGAGCTCCGCGCCACAAGCTTCTACCTGTGCCTGCACATATAAACTATGTGGGTGTCAGTACTCAACTGTACTGGTGGAATGAGCTCCTCGCCCACCCATACAAACCTGACACGTTTGATTTACTTTTGTGCAACTTAGTCCCTTCTTATCAATTGTCTTTCTACTCTTGCCTTAGGATCAGTTTTTGGACCGACGCCTTGTCTATTTTGTGTCTTCAGACCATCCCGTGCTTGCAACATCAATGTTAACTCAACAACGTTAACCTATCAAGTCGTGTTTGCCTTACGGCTTCAAATCAGAGACGCAACTACGCGGTAAGACTCCATTTTCGTGTGACCGTGCTACAAACCCTTGCTGAGGCCGTGCCTCAGAACTTAGTAAAACTTAACCATATCGTCGCCTCACGGCCCTTGCTACTTTGACCACCAACTGACCAAATCGAGACTTGTGAACTTAGTGTCACTTGACCGACTTGCCTTGCAGCGATTTCTGACTTAAACAACTCAAACCCAACTTTTGTAACTCATATGTCAACCCTTGAGACTCGACGCCACATCTCGTGCTGAAGTACGACGCCTATGTTGAAGCCAAATCTTAGGTCCAAACTTTGTGTTCCAACTTGTACACACATTCAACTCGACTCAATCCAAAGGCATACACGCGGATAGCCGCTATTTACCGACATCTATATGAACTTGGCCACTAGCATCACAAGCTATCCTGAGACGTATAGCTTTTTGTTAAATCGGGGACTTTCCAACGCAAATAGCTAGCATCCGTTGTAAGCCCCCGCTTTAACCCTGTGCTCAAACCTTATGCACCACTATACCATGTTTCCTCCTAGGCCGAGTCGGTCTCATGGCCCAGGGTTGCCGCTCGAGGAAACATCGCCCTTGTCGACAAGTTGTCCATGACCATGCAAGACTCGACTCAAACTGACGTCTCACACAGTCATCATTCTTTCAGTGTTACTCTCTCTTTCAAAACCATGTTCCAGACTTCTATCCTTGAGATCCCTCGACGACGCACGGTCGCGAGCCTTCTCTCTTGATACTCATTGAGATCCCTCGACGACCCATGGTCGCGAGCCTTCTTCCTTAATACAATATCCTTTTTACTCAACTTAGAAACGACTCCTTGATGGCCCCCTTTTTCTAAACTTGACTTGAAAACCTGCCGTAGCTCATGCCTTAAACACTAAGTCCGTATACTGTGCCTTAAGCCAACCGTGTTCTACGCAACACTCCTGCCCAAGTCGACGGGCCTTGAGATCATGGGGCTACTTAACTTGACAACCGCAGAATAAGCGGGACAACACTTGGAATGACTTAGGTCGACTGGCATAACTTTGCCTAACTTACTCAAGCCTACAACTTAACCCGAGGGACGAGCAAAGGCTATGCCAAGCCTTGCGCAGTGGAAGCGTGCATGCTTTATCAAGCATTTACGCGGGCGACGCCTATGACTTAGGCTAACTCTTAGCTTTTGTACCGAAGATCAACTTTCCTTCTCCCAAGCCACGGGACGAAGGACCGAGTGTCATTTTCAAAGCACGCCGTGCACCAACTCTAAGACGGCCGTTGGACCTTTCCATATTCTAACTCATTTTGACCCGTCGGAATTATTCCCTTTTAGCTATGTGGATTCATCTCTTTTATTATTAAGCCTACTTGTGCAAGTTGAAAACATACGATTTATTAAGTGAAGGCTAAGATGAGATAAGTTCACCGAAACTACCCCACCTGAGCGAGCGGTCGCCTCGACCGAGCGATGTCTTCCAACAGTCGTTGCAAGGCTAAGGCCGAACGCCGTCGGCGTTTCGATTCCTCCGATTGACTGAGCGAGACGGGGCACTACAATGATATCGTAGATCATGGCACGACCGAGATCTGTGAGCGACGGGTGTAGGTGGATGCGAGGCGGGCGAAGGAAAAGGAGGAATAAAACGAGATTCTGAGATGGTGGTGTTGGAAGCCATCATTTGGTTTGTAATGGAACTATGGAAGGGGTCCCATTATGAGAGAGAGGGGCGCAGGAGTCGAGAGGGTTTAAACAACCCTTATCTACTTAAGAGTCTGAATGAATTTTTTTCTTTAATATTATCTATCTTTTTTTGTTCTGATTTATGGTGTCACTCCCCAGAACCAGAATACTGGCAAGTGGGGACGGACAAGGCCAGCTACATAATGCCAAAGTATACCAGCACTCTGAAATCATGTATAAGCTGTCAAGACATGGGGGTTCCTTCTACAAGCCAACAGTCGATCCTAGATCAAGCAATCCTAGGTATCTCAATCACAAGCAATATTACAAAGAACAAGAAGTATGATCATCAAACATACAATTGTAAAACGTCCCAAACCATATATACATGGATGATCATGAAGCTAGTAATACAAAATGGAGAACTAGCAAGAGCAATAGTCATACATGATAAGCTCTAGCTATAGTCTAGAATACGGACATCATGTTTAGGTCCGTAGACTAAATATCAAGAACCAAAACACGAGCTAAACACGTGCTCGGAGGCTAAATGCCCCAAAAGAATAATGTACATATCAAGTAGAAAAATGAAACAAGAAACCCACTCAGGTGCTCTGGTGCTCCGGATGGTCATCGTCGAGTAGATGGTATGGAAGATCCTTCGGGCTCCTCTATCAGATCTGGCCAAACAAAACTAGTGGGGTCAGACCCCAAATAGCAAGTACCACAAAGGAAGCCAAACTTATGAACTAAAACTAACAATAACTAACATATCAACGGTTAGAGATACAAATAAGTAGATGTGGATCGAGACTCGTGCATTGCCAATGCACTTATCCCGAGAATAGAAAAGACAATAAGTAAATTAAGCATCATGTGACGTAAAGTAATTAACATGTGACATAATGTATAGTGTAGTCATGTTAAGTAAACAAAAGCTTGAGAATATGTTAAATCAATTGATTATGTGAGCATGTGAGTCAGCCTGGTCATGAGAGCATGTTGACTTAGCATAGGGATCACGTAAAGCTTGTGAGATAACTGAACATGTGAGCATGTGAGAACTATATAGAACAACAATGATAGGATGACTTAGGAACTATTCTGGAAGTCAAGTTACTGTCACGTCCCAGATCCAGAATACTGGAGAGCGGGGACAGACACAACCAACTACGTATATAGAAATGTAATCCACCTCGATATACGGTCACGGCTGTCTAGATGTATGAGGGTTTATCTACAAGCCATCAGTCTCTTATGGTCAAGAATAAGCCTAGTGTCTCAATCTCAAGCAAGTAATAATAGTCACAAGATGTTAGACCATCAGATATTCAATAGTTAGACATCCCATACATTTCATATACAGATGATCATGAAGCTAGTCGTATAAAATAAGAGGACTAGCAAGAGTTTCAGTCATATATGATCAATCCTAGGATTTGTTAATCATGTTACAGCCCGTAGGCAGATAAGAAATATAAGTATTCAATACGAGCTAACACTTGCTCGGCGGCTGAACGCCTTAAAAGAATAATTTTACAATAGAGCGGGAGAGAAAAATTAAAATCCACTCATTGCCAGGGTTTCTTCTAGTGGTCACCATCTGGCAGGAAGGCTGAAAGATCATCAGAAGCTGCTCCGAAATCTGGCCATACAAAACCAGCTGGGTCATACCCCAAAAAGAGCAAGTGCCACAAGGGAGGCTTCACTTAGGAACTAAAACCAGCAAGTTAGAACACATAGCATAATAATAACAAGAAAACCAAAAATATGAAAGTAGGGTGATAAACGATAAGATAACTAAGAAACTATTCCGGTAACCAAGTTACAACCCGTAAACCAAACAAGGACCGGGGTTGTAATCCTTCGCCTGAAGAGAACTTAGTCTCTAACCAATTATCGACAAGTAAGTATAAACTGTAAAATGTTCCCAAGTAACCATGTACTGGCATGGTCTAGACAAGACTAGACTCCATCCATCAATCACGGCCAAGCAATAAGTACGGCTTGATACTTTAACTAACTAGGGTTATCACAAGCCTAGTTACTAGCAAGATGCAATGAGGTATCCCTACGGCCACAAGCCCTGCAGACTATCCAGGTTATCCAGACACAAGTTACAAGGATTTATAGTAGATACATCGCCCAGGAGACAAATGTATCCCATGTACATATAATAGTAGATACATCGCCCAGGAGACAAATGTACCCTAAGAGAGTTATTAGGTGACTTGGGGGTGCAACACATGACATTGTGCATATTAGTTGTTTCATGAAGTGCCCCACATGACAGTGGACTGGAAATGTGCCCTACTCGTCGGCAGGCTACAAGTCCATCAAAGAAGGCGCCCAGATAACGGGATTACTTGTAGCCGGAATACCTCTCTATATGAACTACTTGATCAATCTAGTCATTAATCCTAGCCAGATTCAGTATGAATCCCTGACCGTGGAAAATCAGGAATTCATGTCCTAGATATGATGCAATACAGAACATGTAGCTTGTACAAACACACTCAAGAGAAACACCTACGGTGTCCAAATCATTCATTACTTGTAAACCAATAAAGCCGTTGCAACAACATTCATGGTTCATGTCATGTCATATCATGTTACTTGTCTGGAGTGCACTACGACGAGTCACTATCTTGTTAAGAATACTTGTTAGGGGTGCGCCACGACGGGCCACAATCATGTTAAGCAAAGAAGTGACATGTGACTTGAGTTAACCGCAACGGGTGACTATCATGTTAAGCAAAGAAGAAAGACATACATTATGAGTGCACCACAACGGGTCACTATCATGTTAAGCAAAAAAAAGACATACATTATGAGTGCACCGCAACGGATCACTATCATGTTAAGCAAAAGAAGGAAGACATAAATCATGAGTGCCCCACTACGGGTCAATATCATGTTAAGCAATCATAGATGTAAGAAAGCTTGTAGATAGATCTTGATAAAAGGTACATCATAACATATGAGAAGGAATGAATGAGGTAACTACTTGGCCTAAAACACCAATTGAATCTGTACTAGTATTAAGGGTATGAAAGGGGTACAATCATTCTCTAACTGTACAATATTATCAAATCATGTTAAGAAATTCATCTATTAAAGAAGTATCAAGCTATTAAGTAGGGTCGATGGGGTGCCATCCATGCGACAGGGTCGATGGGGTGCCATCCATGCGGCAGGGTCGATGGGTACCCATCTTCTCTGAAAATCTGAGAAGGATGGCCATGGAACCCATAGCTTCCAAGCTCCACAAAACCTTCAATGTAAGTCCAAATTTGGACTTCCATAGGTCTAAATGGGGTAGAAAGAAATTCTCTACAACATGTAACAATCAAAACTTGAAAATAATAAAGTTTGATAGATCAAAACCCAAAAAATCTGAAAATGTAACAAACTTAGATCTACAAGAAATAAACCATGGAAATTAAAAGTGCGAAGTACTAAAGTGTCTTAGAATCTCGTGAGGAAGACAATAGAACAAAAAAATAGAGTTCCACCATAAAGCAAGTTGTACTTGCCTAAGCCTCTCTTGGTAGGTGGAAAAGTTAAGAGGAAGAAGATGAAAAAATAAATGAAGAAGGAGAAGTAAATGAGGAGAGAGAGAGGGGTTGGTAGCTTTTAAAGGGAGGGGTTACATGTTGAACCAACCCAACCAAGCCAAACCAAACCCAACCAAACCCAACCAAACCATGCCAATATTAAACCAATACAAGATTAAACCAAGATTAGCTAGGTAAGACAAGTCACAATATGGGTCAGAATTCTGTACATGTATACTGAAAATACGTATAACGAAAAACAGAGGTGACAGTTACGACCCGTAAACCAAACAAGGACCGGGGTTGTAACCCTTCTCCTGAACAGAACTTAGTTTCTAATCATTGTATAGCATAAGGATCATGTATGGCGTGTGAGTACTGAATAGGACGACAAATGGCAAGATGACTAGGAAACTACTCCGGAAGCCAGGTTACAACCCGTAAACCAAATAAGGACCGGAGTTGTAACCCTCCTCCTGAGCAGAACTTAGTCTCTAATCATTTATCAACAAAAGTAAAGTATAACAATAATATACTAAAATAAACATACGGACACTGCCTAGACAAAACTAGACTGGACTGACTCCATCCATCAATCACGGCCAAGCAATGAGTACGACTTGATACGTTAACTAACTAGGGTTATCACAAGCTAGTTACTAACAAGATGCAATAAGATATTCCTACAGTCACAAGCCCTGCAGACTATCCAGGTTATCCAGATGCAAGTTACACGAATTTATATTGGATACATCGCCCAGGAGACAAATGTTTCCTATGTACATATATTAGTGGGTACATCGCCAAGGAGACAAATGTACCCTAAGAGAGTTATTAGGTGACTTGGGGGTACAACACATGACAGCATACTGGAAATGTCATACTCGTCGGCAGGCTACAAGTCCAATTAAAGCGCCCAGATAACGGGATCGCCTGTGACTGGAAAATCTCTTTATATGAACTACTTTATCAATCTAGTCATTAACCTAGTCAGATTCAGTATGAATTTCTGAGCGTGGTAACCAGAAATTCATGTCCTAAGCATGATGCAGATGAGACATGTAGCTTGTTCACGCATACACAATACATTCAACCACGGTTCCAAAAGTGTTACATTAGAAATGGAGGATAGCCGTCGCAACAACATCTTGATTAAGTATGTCATGTTAGGTTTACTTATTATGTCAAGAATACTTGTCACGGTGCACCTCTACGGACCACTATCATGTAAGCAAATAAAGACATGTTCAAGAGTGCACCACGACGGATCACTATCTAGATAAGCAAAAAAAAGGACGTGCAACATGAGTGCACCACAATGGGCTACTACCTAGATAAGCAAATCGTAGACTTAAGGATACTATGAAAGAAAGATCTTGATAAAAGACGCATCATAACATGTGAGAAGGAATAGATAAAAGTAACTACTTGGCATAAAACAATAATTGAATCTGTGCTAGTGCTAGGTATATAAAGGGTGTACAATCATTCTCTAACTGTAACAGATCATCAAATCATGTTAAGAAATTTATTACAGTAGAAGAAAACCTCAAAAACGTCAAGTACAGAAAATAAGCCAAAAATATCAAAACTATGATTGAAATTATCAATCGCATATTAACTCCAATTAAAGTGAAATAAGAAGATTTTTGAAGCCAAGACAAAGATCTACAACTTTTATGTTTTGAGTTTTTCAAGATTTTAGCTACGAAACAACTCAATGGGAAAAAATAGTCATTAGGAGTCACGTTGCGCGCAAGTTCCGCTGCGTGCACGAGCAAAACTGCCTACGGCGCACGTTACATGCAAGTACGATGTACGTTGCGCAGCAGAAAATCGTGTACGATGCATAAGTTGCGCTACGTACGAGGGCAAAAGTGCCCATGGCGCACGTTGCACGCAAGCACGGCGCGCGGGCGCACGGCAGAAAAATGCGCGGGCGCGCGACACGCAAGTTGTGCTACATTCGAGGGCAAAAGTGCCCACGGTGCATGTTTCACGCAAGCACGGTGCACGTTGCACGGCTGAAAATCGTGCACGATGCTTAAGTTGTGCTGCGCGCGAGGGCAAAAGTGCCCACGACGTACGTTGCACGCAAGCATGACGCGCGGCAGAAAAATGCACGGGCGTGCGACACGCAAGTTGTGCTGCACGCGATGGCAAAAGTATCCACGGTGCATGTTGCATGCAAGCACGACGCACGGCAGCAAAAACGCTGCGCGCGACACTGTTCATCGTCCCAACAGCACCAAAAGGTGTAGGAAACCTATGAACACGAAAATGGCATAAGTTCGTCATATGAAGTCGAAATCCAGCGGTTCAAAAGTCAAAATTGGGTAGAATAAAATTTTACACAACATGGAACCATTAGATTTTGAAAATATCAAACCTTAAGAGATCAAAACCAAGAAAAACAAAAAAAATCTTAAAACTTAGATTTACAAAAATGTAACCATCAAAACCAAAAACTCCAAGTTCTAAAAAAGCTTAAAATTATGAAAAGAAGATAATAGAACAAACAAAAATAACATTGTTTAAGATTTGACAAGATGTACTTGCCTAGGTTTTGGAGGAGGAGCAAATGGAGAAGAAGGAGTAAATGAAATGAATGGAGGAGAGAGAGAGAGAGAGAAGTTTGTTTTTATACAAAACCCTTATCTTCTCAACCCAACCCAAACCAACTCATGCCAAGTTGAATCAAACCAATAAACCAAGTACAAGATTAAACCAAGGCAAGGCTAAGAAAGATAAGTCAAAATACGGGTCACCTGACAAATGTTAAAAATCCGCATATGTACACTGAAAATACGTATAACAAAAAATGGGAGTGATAGGTATGCCGTCAGTATACACTGGTATACTGGTGGTATGCCAGTCAAGGAGAAAATCTATAAGTTAGAAAAATTTTAAAGCGTTCCGAAAATCAAAAAAATACAAAAATAGTACAAAAATACGTATCCGTATATAAATACCGATACAGTGAGACGAGCCTCACAGATGGTGGGTTATGGCAATATGATTTTAACCCCTTCCTTTTGAAAAGAAAGGTCTTATCGGCATATGCTTCCAAGCACAGGTGTAACACCACCTTGATTTTAATGAAGGCATTTATCTTTTTGTACCTAAGAGACAAATACCCAATATATAACTTCTCGGGCCTGATAAATTTTTTTGGGCCAGACATGAATATGGCCGAGTTCGATTTCTGAATGAACCAAAAAATATTCAGGCTCTATTAGTTAATTGACTTGATGATCCACGGTCGAACCATTTATCGAGCCAGACTCGTACGACTAATGGATTGCCATATCCATTTTACAGCCCTAGCCACTACATGGAGTTGCTCCTAATTTAGATGATGTTGATCAGGGTGGCCTTCAGAGGGAAGAGCATGCCAAGAAGGCAGTTTCTGAAAGAAATAAGGCTGTTAGTACATAGCCAGCATTAGAGGTTCCGTTGAGAAGGATCACGAGAGAGTGTTGACCATCCACGAGGTACTCGCTAGATGTGTAGTGCCCTACTTCGAATACCGCACTATGTGTAGACTTGTTGGCTAGTTTGACTCAGTCGAAACTGAGTGTTGGAGAATCTTTCAACATCTAATCGATCTAGACGAATGCATTGGAAACGTTTCTAATTTATGGATTGACTTATGTCGGAATGAATCTGAATACAGTGGATTGTGTCTTGGTGAATAAACTCTATATAAGAGTCTATTCTATCTTTTTATTGCAGTTTTCTTTGGACATTTTTACTGCTTAGTTTTGATGAATGCGCTTTCATGTTATTTTTGCTAATTGTTTTTGTTGCCAGTTTTATCGATTGCTGCATTCGTTTCTGAATTTTTTGAGAGAGGAAGGATAGAAGAATATTGATTATATGTTCGTGCCATTTTAGGAGGACACATAATCGAGGCTTGATGTTGCTAGGCATTTTTTTTCTTTCGACAAGTTCTTTTCTCTGTCGATAGTTTTGACCGTTCTTTTCTACTCCTTCACGCCAATGAATTCTTGTTGCCTTGTAACGTTCTTAGATCATAATGTAACTGATGAATGGAATCCACTTGCATGTTGTAATACTAAGAAAATGGATCACTGTATGAATGTAACTGTTAAGTGTGTACCTATGTATGAGATTTATGTAAGTACGTGCTTGTATGAGAAGCGAACAACTATGGTACGATACTATAACCCCTCTATTCTTAAATAAATGAGATTTATAATTTATTTCTAATATTTTATTATTTTTGAAATATTTTATTCAAAATTTATTTAATAGTTTTAATAATAATGGTTTATTAGAATATTTTATTTGAAAGTATGATTTTCTTATTGTGGAATTTATTTGCTAAATAATTAATTAATATTGTACTAATTAGTTTCAATTATTTGAAATAATATTCCTGGATTAAATTAATTATTATTGTTAGCTGAAATTATATTAAGTTAGTTATACTTTCCCTATTATGGTAATGGTAGATTTGTAAATATCCTTAACTAGATTGGTCATTTTAGGAAACCCATTATAGAATGTCTAGTCAACTAGACTTAGTGGGAACATTCTAAAATTATTAGACTAATCAGAATTAGTCTGAAATATTCCAGAAATATTCTTTCAGCCCATATGCCTAGAGATTCTAGGACTTTATTAATAGGGCTATAAATAGCCACCATTATTGCTGATTATTTATTCCTAATCATTACTCTTGTGGTCCTATTGATCGTGTCTCATTGTGTTCCATCGTGCTCATTCCACTAAATTTAGTTTTGTATTTACATTTTTCCCGACAAGACACTCCTATGTCAACCCTACCCTGACCGTGTCCTGTATTCCCTGACATAGGATGTATAGACTCTTGTGTCCAACCACACTGGACACACCGTATCCCCAATCCAGTACAGACACTCTATAAACCCTAGATCTAAACCCCAACCCTAATTCTGGTGTCTGCTGTCTGCCTCGACATCATGTGTCCGACTGTTCCGGTCGTAAGAGCTCCACCCAGATCCACCGTCGTCCACACGAGTCACCACCATAAGAAGCCTCGTCGAAGCTCGAGCCACCGCATACTCTGCCACGAGTCACCGGGCCGCTGCCTTGAAGCGTTAGATCTGTCTTGCCATCGACTGCGTTCACCGCTGACCGCCGCATCCCCCACCGTTAGATCTGCCACCTAGCTCAAAGTTGTCCCTGTCACCAGATTATGCCACCGCCATCAAGAACTTCCCCCGCCGCCGTCCTTCTCGTAGATCTGGCTCAGATATGGAGTTTCAGCACTTTCCTGCCGTGATCGACACCGCGTGGACAAGACCAAAGCCGTCCACCGCCAGTTTCCTCTACCGCCGATGCTTTTCTCTTCTAGCGCCGAAGACCGTCCCCATCACCACCATGCTCTCGAGTCATATCTACGACTCCAGCTGCCCTCCACTTTGTCAGGACCAGACACAGCCAAAGACCACGCCGCCTCCACGAAGTCCACCGTGCCACCACTCCTGGACCGGCGCCACTGCAGGTACATACCGTCTGGATCGAATCTGGTCATCCCTATCCTTGGATCACTACCACTCGCCGCGAGAGTAGCTCCGCTGCCGAGCCTGCAAGGTGAGCTTCTTCTCCTCCTCCTCGATCTCCTTCTTCCTCTATGTTATCCTTTGTTTCTCCTTCTTCTTCTCCTTCTTCTTCTGTGTTGATTTTAAGGTTTGGTTGGTTGTCGACTGAGAGTATGAGGAAAGAGAGAGGGAGTGTGTAGATTAGGATTTGGTTAAGGAGGCTGAGCGGGCCAGGTTTTGGGCTGAGATAGAGTGGGCCTCAGTTGAAAAAAGGGAATTAAGTGTTGGCACATCGATTTTAATATATTGACTATTATTAACCTCTGTACTATTTTAGCTCTAATCTATCTACAGGAACAAACGAAAAAGACAAAGATAGAAGAAAGTCGTTTCCAAACAAGTCTCATGAAGCCTTTTGGAACAAAGAAGAAAAGTCTTTCCAAATCTCCCTCAAAAGACATACACCTTAAAGCACTCAAAGAAGACGATGACAAGGGTAAAGATTTTAGATCAAAAGCTCTTCTGTCCTTCTAAGAGTCTGTAAGTGTCTAGGAGATTATGTACGCACTTGGGTAAAGATGACAAACTAATATGGTATAAAATTCAAATTAAGTAAATATGAAGAACCAGATTATCCGTCGGATCATTCGATCGGAAATAGTAAGTTTGTGAGCAAAAGTTTGGATAATCCACCGGAGTTCCGCAAAAATTCAACGGATCATCCGATCAACCACAACAAGTCCTGTGAGCAAAAGTTCGGATAATCCGCCAAAATTTTGCAGTAATCCGATGGATCATCCGATCAATCACAGCAAGTATTGTGAGCAAAAGTTCGGATAATCCACCGGAGTTCCGCTGAAATCCGACGGATCATCCGATCAGTCACAGCAGCTCTAGTGAGCAATAGTTCGGATAATCTGTCGGAGTTTCGGTTCAATCCGACGGATAATCCGCTTTGCCTTGCTGGCCTTATTTAAATTTCAAATCCAACGACAACTATCAACTGCATTAAATGCATCCAACTGCTCTATTTCTAGCCATTATTGTACTCCGGATAATCCAAAGGATTTCTGCAAAAATTCGTCGGATAATCCGGTTGTTGGCTGATAGTTTTTTTTGACTTGAAATTTGTATAAATATGTTTTCTCTCTCTTCATAAAGACTTATCCATTTGAGCTTTAATTTTCCAACTACCTAGAGAGCATTACCATTACTCTACAAAGCTTCCATTTCTCATCAAACCTAAAGTGTTAGAGTATTCAAGTGTTGAAGATCTTCAAGTGTTTAAGAAGATCAAAAGCCTTTTTCTTTTTCTCTTAAAGTTGAAGTTGATGAGCCTTCGAAAGAAAATTCATGTGTAAGAAGTTGGCAAGCTCTTCGGATCCGAACTCGTATTAAAGTTGACGAGTTCTTCGGATCCAAATTCGTGTGTAACTATTTACTCAAATAGTAGATTAAAGCCGGAGAGAGTTCCGGGATTGGAGTGCCCCTTGGGAGGATACCAGGATACATCGAGTGTTTGAATATCTCTCTCTCATTTATTATCCTTTAAATAGCTTATAATTGTTGGTAATCATTTTATTACCCTATTCACCCTCCCTCTAGGGTTCTACAGAAAGCAGTGGCCAAGTCGGGTTAGCCATGGGCCAGGTTGGAGCAGGCCCACAATATGGGTTGGGTTATTTATTACTATTATTATTATTATCATCATTATTATTGTTATTATCATGACTAATTGTATTACAATTTATATTTCTTGTAATATTTTGTAAGTATATTAATAAATATAGTTAAAGTAGGTTACTAGTAAAAAACTAGTTTGCTATGTTTAACTATTGTTACTCTAAAAATATTTGCTAGTGTTCCTAACTTGTTTAAAGCTATTTTGTTATAAATATTTTATATAAATATATATTTGCTAGTATTATTTTGCTATAAATATTATGCTAGTATCTATAATTATTTTGCTAGTATTTTTGCTAAACTAGAAGAACTATTTTATTGTTAGTATTTTAAGTCTATATATAGTTAACTAGTATAAATGTTAATTAGCTAATTTATAAATAGTTAGCAATAATGGGTTAGTTGTCATTATTTAGAATCTAACAAATTCCCAAGTTATTCTAGGTGGACCTAGTGACATTTATACTTATATATCCGATCTTCCAGGACAAGCTAAGTACATTATATGACTTTGACTCATTTACATCATGTGGACTTGTATTCATTTTGGACACGTTGTTTACACGATTGATCATGTGCTTTTGGTTATTGTGCTATCGTTCTTTACTTGTATCTTGGGGAGGGAAAATACTACGGGTATGTGACTAAAGCCCAACCTAGGTATTCATGTGGATAACCTAATCACACACCTGCGCACGTGTGATTAAGCCATACTTTTATATATATTCTTTATTCATGATCTTTGTCCAGTCGGCCAAATATCTAGTAAGTATTTCAAATCACGTGTCATGATTCTTGTTTCATGTTTCAGTAGATTAAGCATCACAGGTGATTCAGGTTAGTCATGTTTCACTGCATCTATACTTGTGCATATGTTGTATTTGTTTCACTGTGATGGATTGTACTTTGATCCTTTTCTGACTTGATCGTTGACATATTAGATCAGGGCAAGAGGATGGGGACGAAACTAGTTTTGTAACTCCCTGAACCCATTTTTGGTAAATTTTAAATAATTTTTCCTTTTTCTTCTAGATTTCTATTGGAGGGTTTAATATTGAAATTTAGTTTCAGATAGGGATTTTTACTAAACATTCAGTTTTATAAATATGAAATATTATTAAAGCAAAATTCTTGATTACTAATATTAATCTTGCTTAATTAATTTCATATTTCTTGATACTAGTTAATTAATGGTGAAAGAAGAGAATCCCATAGAACCTTATTCTTAATATAATTAAATTCAGATGAGGGTTATTTATTAGTGAATCTTATTTTCTTATTAGTTTACTGATATCCTTACCTTAACTTATATTTAGTGTTAACTTTTGAAAGAGGATATTAGTGGCTAACTAATTCTGTTATTTAGTTAGTTAGTTATTTTTAAAACTAATTCATTTAGGAATTAGTTGGATTAGTTACAGGTTTGAATTCTTGCCCCCAGATCTACATCTATTCACAGCATTGCCACTCAAATATTTTATTATAAATAATATTTTATTACACAGTTCTCTAAATTCTGATACCTCTCTACGTCACCACTTACACTATTCTCTCCCTCTCCTCTCTGTCACTGCCATTTTTCGGTCGAGCACCACCACTCTACCGCCCGCCACCGGGGGACATCGCCTGAGTTCGTTAGAATAGACGATCTGGACTGCTGAGTCTAGATCTGGAGATCGTCGCTCCATTGTGAGTCTTGCCACCGCCTACCACCGAGGGACATCGCCGGAGTTCTCATCACACCGCCCGACACCACTGCCAACCCCACCAGAGTTTCCTCGCCTCGCCGAGCACCAGATCGCCTCACTAGACAGCGCCACCAAGTTCAGTTCGCCGGCATTACCACGTCACCGCCACACGCCAGAGAGTACAACGTCGTTGACCAGAGACGTCAGGAGACCTCTCCATCACCACAGAAGCTTGCCTCGATTGTCGTAGTTTCTCGAAGTTCGTGCACCCCTCGAAGATCAGGTCGACCCTTCGAACGCCGTAGCTACCGGATCTGACTCGTCGAGTCCAGATCTGGACCTTGTCTCCACCGAAGCTGCTGACCTCGTCGAGAAGCCACGATCCGCCACTGCTCGAGCCCTTTTCGAAGACTGACCCGCTGTTTCGAAGCCGGGTGTCACTTCGAGACACTATGTACTACCGTAGGCGTCATCCTCGCCGTCGTGAACACTGAAGACCGTCCAAGGTGAGACTCTTTCCCTTCATCTTCTCGTCCTTTTCTTCTTCTTTGTGTTCTCTTCTTCTTGGGTTTGTCTGAGCAGTACGTAGGAGAATGAGTGAGAGAGGGGCTTTAGGTTTTGTTGGGTGGTGTGTGGAGTCTTGAGAGTTAGAGTTCAGGAGCATTTGGGAGGGGGAAGAAGAATGGTTGAGAGTGTGTAGCTGAAGTGAGGAATGTGAAGAGAGTAGAGTTTTGTAATGGGTCCTGTACGTCTGGAGAGGATTTGACCTCCCAACTTTTCTCTCTCTTTCTTTAATTGACCCTTCCAAATTTGAAGAGTCAGCCTGAGTTGTCTTTTCAATATTTGAAGAGGGCATTGTGACAACTGTTGGCTAGGGTTAATCTAATATTAGGCATGGTTCAGTATAGACTGTCTATGAGTCCACATTTTACGTGCAAGAGGCTGAAATGATTAAGATTTTGTTTTGATTCAGTTTAGTAGAAATAATGGTTAATAAGCTAGGTTTGGATATTTTGGGTTTGGAAGAATGTAAGGGGATTATTGCAGGAATATTAGTACCGAGTCTGGGCTTGGGTACGGGAAGAATATTAGTGAGTTTTAGGAATTATTAAGTTGGGCTGGGATTAGGCAGATTTTGTGGGCTGGGCTTTACTGTTTCAAGTTATCATTCCTGTTATGAATAGTAATTAGTACTTAATAAATTTTGTTTAAAATAATATTGTTGCTTACTAAATATTTTCTTGCTAAATTATATATGTGTAGTTAAGTATAATTATTCTTATTAGTATTTTGATTAAAACTAGAAAAATGTAGTGTATTTTATAAGGATATTTAACTAACGGTTAACATATCCATATTTACCAGTATCATTTAGAATACTATTTGCTAATATTTAGATAAATATCTAATATCAATATTTTGTAAAATAGTTTAGCTTTCAAGTATTTTCTAAATGATTTTTGGTTAAACATAGTTAAGTATTTTACTAGTATTTATTTTATCAAGGCTATATATATTTTCTAAAATATTGTTAGCTAGTATATTTTATTAGGTAGTTTATGGATATAGTTAGCTAATTGTCATCTTTAATCCTAACCAAATTATACAAAAATACCAGGTGATCATTCAGTTTCATGCTCTACTATTATTAGACTTCTAGAGCGAGGCAAGTACACCGACTCGAGCTTTTACTTTATTTCTGTCTTACATTCATGTGCCATATTCTTATATCGGACACGTGATACACACGATTGCATCGTCCTTGTTCGTCATTGCATTGCGAGTCATTGTTATTGCGGGATTGGAGAAAATATTAACTAGTGTGTGACCACACTCAACCTAGGTATTGTGGTAGCCTAATCGTACACCTCACGTACGATTAAGCCGGATCTTGTAGAATTGTGAATTGTGAATTGATTGATTGTGGTCCTTAGCCGGTCACACATTAGGTTAATATTTTAAAGGTCACACTTGCATTGATTGTCGTGTTCATTGTCTTGTTCATTGATTGTCGTGTTCATTGTCTTCAGTTTTGTATTTTACTTCTGGTACCATAGTTTCATTTTCAGCTATCGTATTCTGGTTTCACCTTGTATTCTGTATTACAGATTATATTGTATATTATTTTTGTCGGGATTATCCTTTGCTCTTTTTCTGATAGGATACGTTGCAGGTGAGCTTGAGGCCACATGAAGCACGGTGATATTATTGGAATTGCAAAATTTAGTTTATTGTTTATATTTCATTTCTGGAGATTGTATTTTTTATGATTTCATTAAAAAAATTTACCGGATCTGTCTTCGGATAACATTATAAAAGACTTGGTGGATTGTGGTGATATTTTCTGGGACGTTTATAGATGCTGTGGATGTTTACATTACTTTGTGACTTGGAGTTTTCCTTAGTATTGTACAGCTTACTTCGTCGTGTCCATCGACGAAGGCTGGACGTGTCCGACTCGTGTCCGATTATTCGGGAGCGGGTCATGACATATTTTTAGTGGTGGCCCATGCAGGTCAGTCCTAATGGCACTTAGGCTATAAAGTGCTATTGGGGGACCAACAGAACTAAGGAAAACTCATCACTGCATAGGATCTGTGGGAAATAGTTATGGGTATAGTTTTAACAAGTTTGCTTACTATCCTATAGTTAGACTTATCTAATAAATTTTCTGTTTTGCAGGGTGATTTAGACACGCAACACTGAGGTTATCAATTTTATTGCACTTGAAACTTCTGAGGTCATTTTCTATATATATTTTGCTAGTATAACTGTCTGATTACTAATATTTGATCTGTCCTTAGATTTTCTCTTAACACGTAGAATTTTCCCAAATTTTCCTTATTAGAGATTTTATTTCCTATTGAGATTTGTTTTTGTAGTCACTTTGTCTTACTGTTTGTTTTCTTATAAAACTCAATATATTTTCTAAAGAGCAGATACATCACTTTCTATCATGATTTTGAATTATTTAAAATTTTCATAAACTCCTTTGAAATTTCTATGGACAAAGTTGAAAGAGTATTCGACGACCTACTATGACGTGACAGATGCGTACTGCAGTCATTTATCTGGATTATGGAGACCACGGGTTCACTGCAGCCAGCTGCGCACTGACGAGGCATGAGCTCTATGTCAAAATAATTTTAGGTATTCATGGGTTCTCGGATATTATTGAGACTATGTCTTAAATCATAAATTTTTTTATCTCTTGAGTTGTTTCGATAACATGGATAGAGTTGATAGAAATATTCGATAATTTAATATTATTTGATTCATTGAGCCAGAGGTTCATTGCAGCCAGATGTATACTATACTGGCGGGGTACGAACTTTAGGCAAAGTGATTTCGGATATATATGATTTTCGGATACTATTGAGACTATATCCGTGTTATATACCATGCTTGATCTTTTATCGCCATTGACGACTTTACTAAAAATTATCTTAATTTATTTTAATTTTTGGCTTTATTTGAATGTCGTAGATCTATTTTTCAGAAACTATTTTGTTACTCTAGGTTTCCTATAGGAATTTCTCTTGATTTTCCTAGAACTTATTATGAGTAGGATAATGAACATACCTATATGATTTTGATTTCCTGAATGGTCTTGTCCTAAATAATTTTTGATCATAATTAAATTTGATTTTGCTAAGTCCAAATTTTCAAATCCTTTACTTTATTCTTAGTTGTTACATCTTTCTAGTTATCGCACTTATAATTTTAATAGTTGTGATTACAATCAAGCCTTAATAATTTTGACCATGCTTTTACTAAACCGTATTTAAATGATTTGAATTTTAGTCATAGCCCTGCTAGTCATGCCAAAGCGATTTATTGGATTTAGGTCAATTTTTTTTATGCGTCATTTTGGTGCTATTTTTACTATGCGTAAATGTTGATTTTTATTATGCCTAAATTTTTGACTTTGATCATTCCTAGAAAATCATGATTTTGCTAGTTGCATTAATTCGGATCCTATGTTTAATTAATTATTTTCAAATTTTGCTTGGTCAATCTTAATGGTATTTGTTGTGCTATTTGAAATTTCGAGAACAAAATTTTTGTAAGGGGGGTAGATTTGTAACTCCCTGAACCCATTTTTGGTAAATTTTAAATAATTTTTCCTTTTTCTTCTAGATTTCTATTGGAGGGTTTAATATTGAGATTTAGTTTTAGATAGGGATTTTTACTAAACATTCAGTTTTATAAATATGAAATATTATTAAAGCAAAATTCTTGATTACTAATATTAATCTTGCTTAATTAATTTCATATTTCTTGATACTAGTTAATTAATGGTGAAAGAAGAGAATCCCATAGAACCTTATTCTTAATCTAATTAAATTCAGATGAGGGTTATTTATTAGTGAATCTTATTTTCTTATTAGTTTACTGATATCCTTACCTTAACTTATATTTAGTGTTAACTTTTGAAAGAGGATATTAGTGGCTAACTAATTCTGTTATTTAGTTAGTTATTTTTCTAACTAATTCAGTTAGGAATTAGTTGGATTAGTTACATGTTTAAATTCTTGCCCCCCAGATCTACATCTATTCACAGCAATGCCACTCAAATATTTTACTATAAACAATATTTTATTACACAGTTCCCCAAATTCTGACACCTCTCCACATTACCACTTACACTATTCTCTCCCTCTCCTCTCTGTCACTGCCATTTTTCGGCCGAGCACCACCACTCGCCACCGCCCGCCACCGGGGGACATCGCCTGAGTTCGTTAGAATGGACGATCTGGACTGCTGAGTCTAGATCTGGAGATCGTCGCTCCATTATGAGTCTTGCCACCGCCCGCCACCGGAGACATCGCCGGAGTTCTCATCACACCGCCCGACACCACTGCCAACCCCACCGGAGTTTTCTCGTCTCGTCGAGCACCAGATCGCCTCACTAGACTGCGCCACCAAGTTCAGTTCGCCGGCATTACCACGTCACCGCCACACGCCAGAGAGTACATCGTCGTTGACTAGAGACGTCAGGAGACCTCTCCATCACCACAGAAGCTTGCCTCGATTGTCATAGTTTCTCGAAGTTCGTGCACCCCTCGAAGATCGGGCCGACCCTTCGAACACCGTAGCCACCGGATCTGACTCGTCGAGTCCAGATCTGGACCTTGTCTCCACCGGAGCTGCTGACCTCGTCGAGAAGCCACGATCCGCTACTGCTCGAGCCCTTTTCGAAGACTGACCCGCTGTTTCGAAGCCGGGTGTCACTTCGAGACACTGTGTACTACCGTAGGCGTCATCCTCGCCGTCATGAACATTGAAGACCGTCCAAGGTGAGACTCTTTCCATTCATCTTCTCGTCCTTTTCTTCTTTTTTGTGTTCTCTTCTTCTTGGGTTTGTCTGAGCAGTACGTAGGAGAATGAGTGAGAGAGGGGCTTTATGGTTTCGTTGGGTGGTGTGTAGAGTCTTGAGAGTTAGAGTTCAGGAGTATTTGGGAGGGGGAAGAAGAATGGTTTAGAGTGTGTAGCTGAAGTGAGGAATGTGAAGAGAGTAGAGTTTTGTAATGGGTCCTGTACGTCTGGAGAGGATTTGACCTCCCAACTTTTCTCTCTCTTTCTTTAATTGACCCTTCCAAATTTGAAGAGTCAGCTTGAGTTGTCTTTTCAAGATTTGAAGAGAGCATTGTGACAACTATTGGCTAGGGTTAATCTAATATTAGGCATGGTTCAGTATAGACTGTCTATGAGTCCACATTTTATGTGCAAGAGGCTGAAATGATTAAGATTTTGTTTTGATTCAGTTTAGCAGAAATAATGGTTAATAGGCTAGGTTTGGATATATTGGGTTTGGAAGAATGTAAGGGGATTATTGCAGGAATATTAGTACTGAGTCTGGGCTTGGGTACGGGGAGAATATTAGTGAGTTTCAGGAATTATTAAGTTGGGCTAGGATTAGGCAGATTTTGTGGGTTGGGCTTTACTGTTTCATGTTATCATTCCTGTTATGAATAGTAATTAGTACTTAATAAATTTTGTTTAAAATAATATTGTTGCTTACTAAATATTTTCTTGCTAAATTATATATGTGTAGTTAAGTATAATTATTCTGATTAGTATTTTGATTAAAACTAGAAAAATGTAGTGTATTTTATAAGGATATTTAACTAATGGTTTACATTCCAGATTTACCAGTATCATTTATAATACTATTTGTTAATATTTAGATAAATATCTAATATCAATATTCTGTAAAATAGTTTAGCTTTCAAGTATTTTCTAAACAATTTTTGGTTAAACATAGTTAAGTATTTTACTAGTATTTATTTTATCAAGGCTATATATATTTTCTAAAATACTGTTAGCTAGTATATTTTATTAGCTAGTTTATGGATATAGTTAGCTAATTGTCATCTTTAATCCTAACCAAATTGTACAAAAATACCAGGTGATCATTCAGTTTCATGCTCTGCTATTCTTGGACTTCCAAAGCGAGGCAAGTACACCGACTCGAGTTTTCACTTTTTTTCTGTCTTACATATTCATGTGCCATGTTCTCATATCGGACACGTGATACACACGATTGCATCGTCCTTGTTCGTCATTGCATTATGAGTCATTGTTATTGCAGGATTGGAGGAAATATTAACTAGTGTGTGACCACACCCAACCTAGGTATTGTGAATAGCCTAATCGTATACCTCACATACGATTAAGCCGGATCTTGTAGAATTGTGAATTATGAATTGATTGATTGTGGATTGTGGTCCTTAGTCGGTCACACATTAGGTTAATATTTTAAAAGGTCACACTTGCATTGATTGTCGTGTTCATTGTCTTGTTCATTGATTGTCGTGTTTATTGTCGTATCCATTGTCTTCAGTTTTGCATTTTACTTATGGTACCATAGTTTCATTTTCAGCTATCGTATTCTGGTTTCATCTTGTATTATGTATTATAGATTACATTGTATATTATTCTTGTCGGAGTTGTGCTTTGCTCTTTTTCTGTCAGGATACTTTGTAGGTGAGCTTGAGGCCACATGGAGCACGATGATATCATTGGAATTGCAAGATTTAGTTTATTGTTTAGATTTTATTTCTGGAGATTGTATTTTTATGATTTTATTAAAAAAATTTACCGGATCTGTCTCCGGATAACATTGTAAAAGACTTGGTGGATTGTGGTGATATTTTCTGGGACGTTTATAGATGTTGTGGATGTTTACATTACGTTATGACTTGGAGTTTTCCTTAGTATTGTACAGCTTACTTCATCGTGTCCATCGACGAAAGCAGCGTGTCCGACTCGTGTCCGATTATTCGGGAGAGGGTCGTGACAAGTTTGGACGACGACCACTAGAAGCTTCTGGAAGACGATAGAAGATTATAATATATCATTTAGATGTTTCAGATGTATTGTATAGCAAATGTATAATATTGATGATGAGGATTATCGAATTTGTCTCCGGTTGAACATGTATGATGTACTAAAAAGATATAGTAATCAGTGATCTTGTGAATGTCTGCTGGATTGTTTTTCGTTTACTAGCTCTGTGATTGAGCCAAGGATTGATGTCATGATATTAGAGTTTTTCTGAGGTTTAAATATAGCTTACTACGTTGTGTCCAACACGTAGGCTGGACGTGTCTACAACGTAGGCTGGACGTGTCCGACTCATATCCAAAAATCTGGGAGCGGGTCGTGACAGGTACCACGAAACTGTTGGGATGTGATTTTGGCGTCACGAGGTAGTGAAAATATTTGGGACCAATGGGTCGCCAATCGGAACACTCATTAGAGAGAATAAAATATTGTACAAGTAGAGGTTTGCATTGCTTATTTCAGTTAATTGTCATGTTTATGTTTTAGTGTTAATCTGTTCACACATTTGTATGGTCATGGACAACTTGTGCACAAGATATGACTTTTCTCAAAATGGTATCCAGGGCACCAAAATCGAATTAAACTGGGAAAATTATGTGGAATGTCATAATACCACGTAATAGCTACACTAATTAGAGAGAATAAAATTATAACCTTCCTTAAAACGCACGAGGTATTGAGGGACTTTTAATGGTGCTAGCTACCCGGACTGGAAGGACGCGTCATAATACAATGCAATAGCCCTTCTGGGTGTTAGATTCACCAATATATCATATATACATGGTGCTTGCTAATGTATGTCATCTGCATGGACAATAAGTATTCATCTCTATTTTATGCAGGGACGAGCGAATCAGCTTTGGTAAAAATCAATGTTAAGTGATTTGATTTCATGTTTACTACTTTTACTAATGCTATCAATGTAAAACCCCCCAAAATTAAAAGAATATTTAATTTAGTTAAATATGTTATTTTGGATTTGATTTATTTCTAATTAATTTCTATCCTATTTTTATTATTTAAAAAGGGCCATAGTCATGATTGAGTTTGAATGTACAAGTTGACTAGAAAGTATGGCATGCCTAGTGTAGTCGGGTGCTTTGACTAGCATACTAGCCATCATAGGATGTCATAGTCATATTTTAGTCTCTTGCATGTTAACAATTCAAATTGTGGCACAAGTCATATTTTTATTTAATTATTAGTTTATATAAGCGTTTATGACTTTTTAGGAGACCCGATTGCACCAAACCTTCCCGAACTTCTTCCAAGCCAAACCCAAACCTATGTAGGCATGCTGGACATTAAAATAAATTAATAAATATATATATATTTTATATATATTCAGATTTTTGGAATTATTTTGGCTCAAAGGATAGAAGGTTCTATATAAGGATATATCTATTTAAGTCCTTAGCCTAACTAACTAACTACCCAACCAACCAAATAACTAACCTAATCACCTAACCAAGGCTGACCAAGAGTAGCCCCATGCAATTTTTGTCCAAAAATTAGCCCCTATATTGGCAGGCCATGCCATGCATGGAAACACCCTCCTACATATGTAAACCGAACCCATAGGCCCATATATATATATATATATATATATATATATATATATATATATATATTTTTTTTTTTTTTTTTTTTTAATATATATATATATATATATATATATATATATATATATATATATATATATATATATATATATATATATATATATATATATATATATATATATATCAATCTTTATCAAAATCCTAACCCTAACACCAAAAACTCTTATATATATATATATATATATATATATATATATATATATATATATATATATATATATATATATATATATATATATATATCAATCTTCATCAAAATCCTAACCCTAACACCAAAAACTCTTATTCTCTTATTTATCACCCAAGAGTAGCCCCTTCCCCATTAATTTCGAAAATAGCAACCTCTTTCCTCTCCGTCATCATCCTCTCCCTCCACAACACCTACCAATCATCTCCTCCCACTCAAAGTCTCTCCTTTACACCATCTCTTCACCCAAACACCATTAAACCTTCAAAACGACTCTACCTTCACCATCAAACCCATCAAACCACCATTGCCATTTTCTTCAACCCAACAAGAAGAGGATAGAAAGCAAGCAAAGGAAAGAAAGTTGGGTTCTTGGACAAGGAGGAGCACCAACAACTCATCTTGTGAAGGATTTCGGTAAAAGCTCTAACTTTTTTCATCTCAAATTCATGATATAAATTCTGTAGGAAACGTGAGATTAAATCAGTAAAAATAGATTTTTATGTCTTTTGTTTTGTATTTTCATTTCTAAAAGTTGCGTGTTTAATGGTAGTAAAATTTATGTTACGGTAGGATTAATTTTAGTCCGTTGTGAAGGATCTATGTAAAATTGATGGAATTTTTCAAAAATGAATTTTATGTAGGTTAATATGTGAGAAATATAATTTTTTAAGTATTTTTTCATGATTTTATCAACTCAGATATGATCGAAGAAAATAGGGGTTGAAACTAGCTTTTTCGGGTAATCTGCTGACCTAGAATATCCAAAAATTGTAGAATAAGTTAACCCTTGTGTTCATGAGTAATTTATGAGTAATGATTGATATCAATTTGTTTTAAATTATTATTTAGTATATTTAAGCCATATTGAGTAATTGACGATGTCCCGGGCAAGTTTCGGGTAGACTAACTGACATAGAAGTCAACTAGCCATATAATTACTTTCGAATTTTAAATCTAGGAATTTAGAGTTAATTATGTATAAAATAATTTAAATATTATTTTTATGAATTTTTATGTGTGCTATTGAAGTAGGGGAATAACCGACAATTTGGAAGTCGAAAACCCTAAAACTAGGTTCCGATGTCCCGTGGAACATGTGTGTGTTGTGTATGAATATAAATAGTTTCACGATAGATTTTAATATAGTTAATAAGGTTTAAAATATTAATTTAGCTAATCAAGTCATATAATAAGTTTTATGATTAATTACTTAAACTAGTTAAATAATTATTTAAGGAGCGTTAGATTCCGGAGGCGTGGACACGGGAGCGACCCTTCATCTTCACACTGTGGGATCAGGCAAGTATACCTTGCCTTTCTTTACAGTTTATTTACATTCATATATTCCTTCTTCTTTTGATTCATGTCATTGTTAGTTCTTTCGTTGATTGTTGATATGTGTTCCTTTATATTATGCATATTAGTTTAGTTGTCTCGTTCATATGTCGTCATTGTTCGTAGTTTGATATTGTAGTTCTTATCGGATTTGTTCTCACATGTACCTTGACTGAGTCGTATCGTGTCGTAGGACGAGTGCGTCATAACTGAATTGCTATTCCTATTTTCGTTATTCTCAACCTGAGAGTCCACACTAGGGCGAGGGTTGATTGCTTGAAACTAACCTGAGATTCCACACTAGGGGCGAGGGTTGGTTGTTGTTCAAACCTGAGAGTCCATACTAGGGACGTGTGTTTGGTTATTCGTTTGACTTCTTGCCATGCGTTCACGTAGAAACTTGGCAGCTACTACCTGTTTTCTTTCCAGCAGTTCATTTATGCGTAGTTGTTCTTATATGCATGTTTCATTATTTCTTAGTCATTTTCTGTTTCTATCCTGGTTTCCTTTATGCATGTTATACCGTTAGATATGCTTGTATATTATGTATCTTGCTAGTCCCTTGAGGACCTGGTGATCTATCCAGGCTTAGTTAGAGAGGAGGACTGCCCGAAGGTTTACGGTTCTGGAGTCATAGTTTTGCAGGAGGACGAGATAGTGTCCGAGGACTTCTCTTGAGACATGTTCCTTCATTTCAGACTTGATACTTTATTTCTTTATTTCCTTACAGCATACTTGTAGCAGATGATTATTTACTTCTTTTTACTGTGGTTTCGGGATGTCTTACCCACACAGTTATTTTTATTTTCTGCTGGACAGATCTTTATCATTATTATATTCTGGACTTTGATATCTTGTCATACTATTTTCTGCGTGGATGAGATTAGCTGTGACCTGTGATTTGTGTTATTATCCTGGTTGTTATCATGATTTACAACTTAAGCATTTCACTAATGGCTTATTATGATATTTGATCCATTGGTGAAGTGTTGTTGGCATGTACCGTATCCTAGTCCTATACGTATTTTGGGACTGGAGCGTTACAATCAATATGAAATTTCAATCAGTCCTAATTCTGAATATCAAGATCGCTTTAATTGCATGCTTCCCTTAATAAGTAGTATTGGTTTAGGCGAGTAGATTAGTCATACTCACCAGTGCATTTTCCGATGTACTAACCCTCAAATCCACATGTATAAGGAACGACGAGGATGCAAAAAACTAGCTGAAATTTTGGAGAAGCTATTTGAAGCTTCATATTTTAAAGTATTTTGAAGTCGGTTCATCTTGAAGGCATTTTGTTTTCAATGTATAAAGAGGTGTGATGTATGGAATGACAAGTATTATTTAATAACATCTTGTTAGTCTATTGCATGAATGTAGCCGAAACGATATTCCACATGTATTCTGATCTTGTACTCTGTTGCAAGTTATTAATGAAAAAATATTTTCTTTCTATACAATGTCTTCAACTTTTTGTTGCTATGTGATTTCAACTTGTTATTCAAAAGATTTACGTGCACATTCTTGTCTTATACAATTATAGTTTTGACTTCCACGACATCATGTCCGGTGGCGACATAGCGATATCGACGGAAACGGGGCGTGACAAGATGAGTATATGCTATTGACTAACATAGCTTGAAAGTTTTGTAGGGGTGATGAAAGACGAATACATGCAAGAGTGGATGCAAGCCATACAAGAGGGGATGAGTTCCTCACAGTCAAACTCCATTCATGAGCTGGTGCGATTGCCAAAGAATAAGAAGGTTCTGAAGAATCGATAGGTATTCAGAGTGAATCTGGCAGACAGAAGATTATACTCTCCTTCAATACAAAGCGAGGATGGTAGTCAAAGGCTACAATCAGCAAAAGGGCATGAATTTCAATAAAATAGTTTTGCTGGTCGTTATCTATACGGGTGGTGTTAGGATTAGCATTATATTTTGATTTAGAGATTGAGCAGATGGATGTCAAGACGACATTCCTCTACGATAATTTTAGAAGAGAAATTTTGCATTGAGCAACTAGAGAGATTCTATGAAATGGGCAAGATATATTGGGTATGCCAGTTGGAGAATAATGTATGGTTTGTAGCAGGCTCCACAACAGTAGCATAGAAAGTTCGAGTTATTTATAGGGAAAATAGTTAAGTATGTATGTCTTCGAACCATTGTGCGTTTGTGAAACATTTTGTCAAGAATGATTTCATCATTTTACTGCTCTATATTGATATGCTATTGGTGGATCAAAATGCCACCAGGATAGCGGAGTTGAAGCATAAACTGGATACGGCCTTTGTTTTTTATGAACGATTTGGGCGCAGCGAAGACTGTTTTTAGAACGGAGATCTGCCACGCGCGCACGAGAGAGAGAGAGAGAGAGAGAGAGAGAGAGAGAGAGAGTGCAAGTTGCTTTGGTTATCACAAAAGTAGTACATTCATCGAGTACTTTAGTATTTCGGGATGGACGGGTCGAAGAAAGTGAGCACCCCACTTGCAGCTCATTTTAAGCTCATTTCGGAGCAATGTTCATCAATCAAGGACGAAAAAAAGATATGGAAAAAGTTCCATATGCTTTAGTTGTGGGAAGTCTCATGTATGACATGGTGTGTACAATGCCAAATATTGCTCATGTAGTAGGTATGGTTAGCAGGTATCTTTCTAATCCGGAGTTGATATATTGAAGGGATGTCAAGTAGATTCTTATATCTTCAGGGCATTGCTGATTGAAAGTTCTCATTTGGGAGTGACGAGCCGAAGCTGGTTGGTATACCGATACTGATATGGCTGAGGATGTGGATACCTGAAGATCGACTTCGGACTATGTTATATTGTTTGTTGGTGGAGTAGTTTTGTTGCAGTCACTATTGCAGAAGTGTGTGCCTTATCTACTGTCACGATCCGTACCCTAGAGTAAGGGCATGAGACGTGGGTACGTCCAGCCTACGCTGCAGTGTCGGCGGTAGAACGCTGTCCTAGGTCACAACCGTAGAAGCATGGAAAATAATAAAGAAAGATCCATGCGGCCAGAGAGCCCCATGCGGCTCAGAGAATTCATGCGGCTCAAGGATCCATGCGGATCAAGGATCTATGCGGCTCAAGAAAGTCCTATGCGGCCCAAAGAGGAGCCACGTGGCACGCAAACAGCTCTCTCGTTTGGTCTTTACTGCATTAAATGCCTTGACGGCTGACATCTCTGACAGTTCTGACACAAAGATATCATTATGACTCCCTCATAATGACGAACTCCTTGGGAAGCAAAGAAAATCTCTGACACGATCCCCCGAGAGTCAGAAACTGTCATGCGGCCTTGACACGTGGACAGTCGTATACGGCCCAAGCGGAGACTCCCCCATGCGGCTCACGAAGACTAGCTCCATGCGGCTCACGAAGACCAGCCCCATGCGGCTCACGAAGACTAGCTCCATGCGGCTCACAAAGACCAGCCCTATGCGGCTCACGAAGACTAGCTCTATGCGGCTCACGAAGACCAGCCCCATGCGGCTCACGAAGACTAGCTCCATGCGGCTCGCGAGGACTATATCCATGCGGTTCACTCATGCGGTCATCCACACTCATGCGGCTCAAATTACCATGTGGTACAAATAGTCAGGGGGCCACTCTTAGGCAGCCTTGACACGTGGCCATCCTTATGCGGACCAATGAGGAGTAACTCTCCTGCGGCTCAGATTTCTGCTGTTATGACACGTGGCATGATAGCAGGGCACGTGGCATCAGATTGATCGAAATTCCTCAACAAATTCTAATGAAATATTGGGATCAAATCAGATCATATGCAAATAAGCCAATTAAAACACGTGTCGAGGAATCCGAGGTTGGCATGACAAATCAGGAGGATTTATGTCAATCAGCATTAATTACCCACAAAAGATTTGATGCAATCACATTTATTGCTCAAATCTCGATGAACGGCCCAGATCCAATAATCCTTAGCCGCCGACTTTCAAGAATGGACAATCATTGCAAACCCTAATGAAGCCCCCCACTCTTATAAATAGCAGGGTGCCATTCCCTTGCAAACATATACAGAAATATAGAGAGAGAAAGATACTGAAATACACAGAGACAGAGAGAGATATACACAGAGAGACATAGAGAGCCAGAGAGCCTGAAGAGAGAGCATTTCTTCATCAACGCCCAGCAGTTCTTCTACAGAGCCAAGGCTGCACCCGATCGTCCAAGGAGTAAGACAGAGCTGCCGTCGCTCTCCCGAGCCTCTACCGTCATCCCCCAGAATCTAAAATAAACAATTGTACTTAGATTGCTGTACCTAGGTTTTCGTTCCTAGGCTTTCTTTGTACAAACAAAATGGAGACTTGCTCATGTTGCCCGTCAACGGCAAGTTCCTGAAGAAATATTATGTCTAAACGACATTTTCCAGATTATTGAGTTACGTACCCGCTGGTGCCGCTGAACTCACATCCACAATATTCTAGATTACCGAGTCATGTACCCGCTGGTACCGCTGAACTCACTTTCACAATATCCCAGATTATTGAGTCATGTACCCGCTGGTGCCGCTGAACTCACATCCACAGTATCCCAGATTATCGAGTCATATACCCGCTGGTGCCGCTGAACTCACATCCACAATATTCCAGATTATCGAGTCATGTACCCGCTGGTGCCGCTGAACTCATTTTTACAACATTCCAGATTATCGAGTCATGTACCCGCAGGTGCCTCTGAACTCATATTCCGGTCACTCTTTCGAATAGTAAGTCATGTATGACCATACCTCTGAACTTTCTTACTGGAAGAGATCCTCCCTCGTGATCCACTGACCGCACTCCTAGTGCACAAAAAGGGTAACCGATCCACAAATTTCTAAAACGGCCATGTCCTCATTACCTCTGAGTCGTTTCACTTCTGCCAAAAATAAATCACCCCTTTACATAGAACTTCCATGACCTCATTACCTCTGAGTCGTTCTATGTACCCTCCTTCATTGAGCCCACTCCTGTCATGTCCTCATTACCTCCGAATGGGAAGGCTCCGTCGAAGAAACCTTCATGCTTGCCATGTCCTTATTACCTTTGAGTAAGTATGATAATTTCCTTTCGACTTATTATCTGTACCCACAACCGGAGTACGCCAAGGATAATAGGTCCACAAATATTCTCCGCTGAGTCCACCCCTGCCATGTCCTCATTACCTCTCAGCAGGAAGACTCCACGGTAAAACCTCCGTACTTACCATGTCCTCATTACCTCTGAGTAAGTATGTTGGTTCTCTCTCGTCTTATTATCCGTACCCTGAACCAGGGTATGCCAAGGGTAATAGGTCCACAAATGTCCTCTGTTGACCACAAATGTCCTCTGTTAACCCAAAATGTCCTCTGTTGACCACAAATATCCTCCGTTGAGTCCACTCCTGCCATGTCCCCATTACATCTGAGTAGGAAGACTCTACGGTAAAACTCTCATACTTGCCATGTCTCCATTACCTCTGAGTAAGTATGTTGGTTCCCCTTCATCCTATTATCCGTATCCTAAGTCGGGGTACGCCAAGGATAATAGGCCCACAAATGTCCTTTGCTAAGTCTCTTAGTACAGGCCTACCGTTCCTCATCATGCCCCGGGAGCCCAGCTGCTCCACGACATTCTATCTCCCGATACCCCGAACACCCACGACCACCTTGCCGTGGAACTGTTCTAGGTATCCCCAATCAAACTTGTTATCCGTACCTAAAACCAAGGTATGCCAGGGGTAACAGGTCCACAAACAAGTCCCCCATGCGGGGCAAATATCACCACAATACCACAGACACAACAAACGATGTAAATAAAGGATAGAATGGAAAGTACTCTTTATTTGATAGACGAAAAAAAACATTACATGTTTTGGGACCATGTCCCTCTCAAAGAGAAAGGAAAATGAAAAACAGAAACAAGAAGAGGCCGATCATAGTTCGACATTACACAATTCCAAGAGGCGGTTTCTCACTAAGGCAGTACCCCGCTCAAGCCTCTGTCTAGCCCTGCGCTCAGCCGCCTGGGACAACTGCTCCGCATCATTCAAGTACTTATATGCCTGCCAATCATTTTCCATCTTCTTCAAAGCAAGTTCCAGATTGACAGAAGCTCTACTAAATTTATCAGCCTCCTGAATAGCAAACCCTTTCTCAGTACGAGCAGCGTCGAGCTCGGACTCCAGGAAGGCCAGCTTTCTCTGGAGCTCGAATATGCTCCCGGGTGTCAGTTACCCCGTGGGAGGCAGTCGCTTCCCGAGCCGTGCAATCTTCAGTGCGACGGCTCCATTGATCGTACAACTCAGTCAGATCCCGGCGATCCTTCAATATAGCTGGCTTGAGCGACTCCCGAGCAATCCTCACCTTCTCTACCGCGGTTGTAAGAAAAGTACGCTCTTGATCCATTGCCACTGATAGATCAGCTTGTTGCAGTATGCGAAACTGGGCCACGAGACGATCAGCCTCTAACAGCTTAGGCTCCAGAAGCGCCGCTAGTCCCGCCCCACCGGGAAGTGTTTTAAGGATATTAATTTGGCCACCGGCGCATTGACGGGCCATAGCAAAGGGAGTCCCCCTCTCCACAGCTGCCTTAATCCCTCTCTTCAGGTGGCGGTGGAAGCTGTCGACCACATCCTGGGACACTTCGTCAAAAACTTCCGTAGAGGACGGCGTCAAAGGGAGTATGGCAGGCAGTACCGAAGGAGTAGCCTCAAAACTTGTCGTCCCTGTCACCAGGGAAACGAATTCTGTACGAAAAGATGCATGAATGGCAGCTAGCTCCTCTTCCGCCGCCCGAAGAGCCTGGATGCTTGGCAGAGCGGAAAGGTTAACTCCCGAAACCCTATTCGCAGAGGAAGGCGCGAAAAGCGTCGTCCCTTGCCCCAGCTGTGCTATCACCAGAGCTTCCGAATTTGACCCAGCTGGAGGCCCCTCAGTATAGGTCGAAAAAGAAGAAGGCACACGTGCTTCCATCATATCCCCTCCAGTAGAGTCCACCACGGCAATGTCCGTCACCGGTAATAAAGGGGTGGGACCGGCACGTCCAGAGCAATCATTAATCCACGGAGGACAGGATGATAGAAGCAAAAAGGCCTCCTCACAAGTTAAGAAGCTGGTTTATCTTACCAGGAGAAGAGCACGGAGGCTGCAGCTCGTTCGAAGCTGGCATGGTTTTCCCACCCGCAGCTTCCAACTCAAATTCAACCGGTTTCTCTGCCCCGGCCACCCCTGAAGGGGAGCCAGCCAGGTCAGTGTCATCCTGTTGAAATTCAGCTGTCTCAGGGACAGGTGCAGTAGAGCCTCCGTCCCCATGAGTTGAAGTCTCAGTAAGGTGAGACTCCTCGGCCGCCTTCGGAAGAGCCCCAGCGGAAGTGATGGCGGTGCACATATCGTTGATCAAAGTGGACAAAGTCGGATCGACCTCAGTAGTCGAGTCCCGAGAAGCAGACTCCCCTGACGCCTATAAAGAGCAAAAAAATGATTAGGCCATAACTTAGAAAAAGAAGGAAAAGGCAGTTAAAATTCCAATCACCTCAGAAACAGCGTCAACATCAATAAATAGCCTGCACGTCTTACCGCAGCCCGCTTTGTGGAGTAGGTCCTGCCACCGTCAGTGGACAGACGCCTGTCTCGTTGGCACGAAGCACCAGGCACAACAGGAGGATGATCCTCCACCTCTTCGTCCGGCACATTAGGAGGCTGGTCCCCCACCTCCTCGTCCGAAGAATGCGACGAGTCATCGGCGGCCTGCTCGTCATCCTCTTCGTCCGCCGCAGTGGACTCCGAGTCTGGCACAGGAACCCTATTCGCCCCTCGCTTTCTCTTCCTGGAACCCTCGGGCTTTTCTGCCAAGCCGGTCCCGACAATGAAGCTGGTGTTCATGTCAAAGTTCACGAAAGATTTGCTCGCCGCAACATGATAAAGAGCCGCCATGTATAGAATATCCCCTTGCGTATTAGCGTCAGGGACTGAGAAGCTAGCCCGGGTATGAACAGCATTGTAATAATGCCACGCCCGGATGCCGTCAAGGACACTGCCCTCGAAGCCCAGGCAAGCACTGGGGCAGTCAAGGAACAGCTGACTATATCCGAATTGACGAGAAAACCTGCTAGGCAAATAAGGCTCCAAGTATACGTTATTTCGATAACGATATACTAGGTGCGCGGGACGAATGTTGCGCAGCCATAGAAGCATCTTCTCAGATAAGAGCTGGGGAGGCTCAATGCCATCAACGTGTACCCCCCTTACTTCTCTAGGGGTAAACTGAGAAAGAGACACAAAGAAGTCGGGCCCGTCAACTCTCGCCAACGCTCTCCGATAAGTCGGCATGGTGTCATACTCCCAAGATTGATAGCGGTAGCGAAAAAGGAAGGCGTCATTAGCGGTGACATTATCCTCTGTCCCGAGCCTCATCAATGACCGGTAATGCATCAATAACCACCCCATGAGATAGTGGTATGGTAGCTCTATCCGCTCAAAGTCCAGCGTCGTCTCGCGAGCAATGACTTTAGATGAAAAGGCACGGAGGCCGTGGTGTATGCTACACACCATAGCCGGAAGAAGGGCCAGTCTTACTTTGAAGACCAGCTTCACAGCCGGAAGAATGAAGTGGCGGCTGATCCTTTCAGTAGAACCTGTCCCCCCCCGAGACTACGCAATTTCGTAGCCATACCATCAAGAACCCGGCCAAGATTGTTTTCTCGGACATCTGTCGGGTACCGTAGTGGAAATAACTGAAGGAGTCGGTGCGACTCCCAAATCTATCGTGGGTCGACCTCGACCTTTTGGCATTCAACATCAGGCCCTTTACCTCCGCTTGGGTTTGGGGACCTCGAAAAGAAACCCGGCCGGAAGGACGTAATTTGAAAAGATACGCGACCCAGGCCGTAGTATGGAGGGCGTTCCCCTCTGAACTATTATTCTTCTTGATAGCAGTCTGGTGACAGATGCTATGGTGGCACAGCAGCTCCCGGTATACAGCGACGAAACCAGAAAATCGTCGATCCAGATCATCGAATTCCTCATTCGTTGGGGTGTATACTTCAAATGCCTCGCCTCCCCACGGCAGCTTGGAAATAGCATACATCTCATGGAGAGCAAGTCCAAACTCCCCTCCGGGCGCAAAGAAAGTCCTCGTACGCCGGCTATACATCTCCAAAAGGGCCATGAACAGCGGCTTGTTAATGGGCAATCCGTAACAGGTGCCCCGAATGGCGTAGTAAAGGTCAATCTCCCGAAGAAGTTCCTCGTAGTTCCTCAGGATCCATGAGGAAAGATTGGCCCATGTGGGAATAGGGTTTATCCAATTCAGCAGCGACAACCTGCCCACAGGATAGGACCCCTTACAAGCGAGCTGATTCAGGAAGGTATCAGCTCGGGTAAAAGTGAAGTTGGGCCCAAACACATTTATAAAAATACCAGGAAGCAGCCCCATCACACTCCGGCTGACTGACTCCCTACTTACACATGCTGACCTAATACTCATATTATAGTAGATGTTGTCCACGAACATCCCCTGTTGGGTGGGAGTTAGGGAGCCCGCCATTCTCCTACTCAACGGCACCATATTAAACCATGAGAGGGGAAAATGCCGCTCCATCTCGGGAACATGGATATCCACCCCGTCCACAGTGAAATCCCAGTTCTCAGAAACGTCCAACATTCGGAAGTTCTTTACGGATAAAGCATCCCCAAAGAGAAAAGCTGGTTTCAAATATTCTCCATCCAGTTTCCCCGAATTCATGATAGTGCAAAGAAAATGGAAATGCTGGTTATTGATGGCAGCCACCCTCTCCAAAGGCTCATTAGGGGGAAGTTGATCTGTTATATGGCGAATTAGGCCGTCAAGCTGCACACCCACGACAAACTGAGCTGAACCCACTAGAAGCTCTTCGGTCGGGTTGGTTGGGAGGTTCACTGGAAAAGGACAAAAGAAACATGATTAAAAAATAGGTTAAAATGAAACCACTTAGAGTTTCTCAAAAAGAAGTTTCTATGAGCCTATGCGGCTCGGATCGACGAAGCCTTATGCGGCCCAATTCAGCTGGATTTCATGCGACACGGCTTCAATAGAGCCTATGCGGCTCGGGTCAACACAGTTTCATGCGGCCCAATTCAGTTGGGAGTTCCATGTGACACTGATTCGATAGCTTATGCGGCTCGGATTAAAACTTATGCGGTTCTATCTCGCAGAGGCGTTTATGCGGCATGACTCAGCAAAATTCTATGCGGGCCAGGTTGTCAGGGATATATGCGGTTCCGCTCAAAGGAGGTTCCATGCGGTTCAAACCCGGAAGCACTCCTGCGGTTCAAATCTTTGTCAATGCGGCTCAAACATAGGACATGCCCTATGCGGTTCGAATATGAGAGGGTCATGCGGCCCATGCAACATATGCGACTCCATCATGGTCGAGCTTGGGCGGTTCAATAAAAATGAAGGATGAAGGCTTGTGCATATGTTATGCAACAGAGCCATGGGTCTTTGGGATTCAAAGTATTCAAATCCATTTCTTACCCTTGAAAGCGGGACAAACATCAGGATGCACTTCGGGCACGGCAGCCGACGAGGAAGCCACCTTCTTGCCTTTCGTGGCAGTAGAGACGACCTTGGAAGATTTGGAGGCCATTTTTGACAGTCGGAGAATGGAAATAGGGAAAGAAAGGAAAGACAGCAACAGTTGGGGACGAAGGAGAAAGTAAAGAAATCCCTCCGACTGAACTCATCCATATTTATAAACAAAACCAAGGCGCTTCAATTCTCGTGCAGAACGAAAACTAACTCTTCGGTTGTCGAG
Source organism: Iris pallida (assembly GCA_029216955.1). Classification (NCBI taxonomy): domain Eukaryota; kingdom Viridiplantae; phylum Streptophyta; class Magnoliopsida; order Asparagales; family Iridaceae; genus Iris; species Iris pallida. The sequence goes on from JANAVB010007399.1 coordinate 29,580,814, forward strand.
GCGAGCCGCCTAAAATGAAGGCCAAACTCCTGGGATCCCGCCCCGAAAAGTGACCTCAAAACTGACAGCAAATCAACAGCATTTAATGCAAAAGATCTCCATACGTGGCAAGATGACGTGGCGGAAAGTCCCCACGGCTGAGACACTTATGCAGCCCGAAAGTCCCTGCGACTGATTGACTCAATGCGGCCGAGACATCCATTCGGCCGAGACATCATATGCGGCCAGAAGAATACATGGCCATGCTTCTTATTCAAAGTATTTCAATTTTACAAATTGAAAACTTTGAAGGGAGTCTTGTAGAAGCATGGAAAATAATAAAGAAAGATCCATGCGGCCAGAAAGCCCCATTGGGCTCAGAGAATTCATGCGACTCAAGGATCCATACGGATCAAGGATCTATGCGGCTCAAAAAAGTCCTATGCGGCTCAAAGAGGAGCCACGTGGCACGCAAACAGCTCTCTCGTTTGGTCTTTACTGTATTAAATGCCTTGACGGCTGACATCTCTGACAGTTCTGACACAAAGATATCATTATGACTCCCTCATAATGACGAACTCCTTGGGAAGCAAAGAAAATCTCTGACATGATCTCCCGAGAGTCAGAAACTGTCATGCGGCCTTGACACGTGGACAGTCGTATACGGCCCAAGCGGAGACTCCCTCATGCGGTTCACGAAGACTAGCTCCATGCGGCTCACGAAGACCAGCCCCATGCGGCTTACGAAGACTAGCTCCATGCGGCTCACAAAGACCAGCCCTATGCGGCTCACGAAGACTAGCTCCATGCGGCTCACGAAGACCAGCCCCATGCGGCTCACAAAGACTAGCTCCATGCGGCTCGCGAGGACTATCTCCATGCGGTTCACTCATGCGGTCATCCACACTCATGCGGCTCAAATTACCATGTGGTCCAAATAGTCAGGGGGCCACTCTTAGGCAGCCTTGACACATGGCCATCCTTATGCGGCCTAATGAGGAGTAACTCTCCTGCGGCTCAGATTTCTGCTGTTATGACACGTGGCATGATAGCAGGGCAGGTGGCATCAGATTGATCGAAATCCCTCAACAAATCCTAATAAAATATTGGGATCAAATCAGATCATTTGCAAATAAGCCAATTAAAGGCACGTGTCGAGGAATCCGAGGTTGGCATGACAAATCAGGAGAATTTATGTCAATCAGCATTAATTATCCACAAAAGATTTGATGTAATCACATTTATTGCTCAAATCTCGATGAACGGCCCAGATTCAATGATCCTTAGCCACCGACTTTCAAGAATGGGCAATCATTGTAAACCCTAATGAAGCCCTCCACTCTTATAAATAGCAGGGTGCCATTCTCTTACAAACATATACAGAAATATAGAGAGAGAAAGATACTGAAATACACAGAGACAGAGAGAGATATACAGAGAGAGACATAGAGAGCCAGAGAGCCTGAAGAGAGAGCATTCCTTCATCAACGCCCAGCAGTTCTTCTACAGAGCCAAGGCTGCACCCGATCGTCCAAGGAGTAAGGCAGAGCTGCCGTCGCTCTCCCGAGCCTCTACCGTCATCCCCCAGAATCTAAAATAAACAATTATACTTAGATTGCTGTACCTAGGTTTTCGTCCCTAGGCTTTCTTTGTACAAGCTAGTTTGTATTGTGAAGTAAAAGTCCAGTCCTCCGATAATTGTTCTGATCTTTTATATTTCATGGCAAACAACAACATCTAACAATATAAATCTAAGTAGTTTATACTCCCCGAATGGGGGTGACATAGCAGAATGTAAACTCAATCACAACTAAGGCAGGAAGATAAGATAGAAAGATAGATAGATAATACTGCTGAAAGGAAAGAAAATCCACAAGTACGAACAGAGAGTCTAAGTGTCTAAGATAGGTACATATCCCAAGTATCAAATATATACAATCATCCAGAGAGTAATATAAATGAAAAACATCCTAGTCTAGAGGTGTGTCATCCACTGCTAGTGGGACCTGCTGCTGATCCAGGTCCAACATCTCATCTAAGGTTGCACCGTAAAAGGTATCCACACAGGCCTCCTCCTCGTCTTCTGTAATATTTTCAACAGGTCCATTCAAGACAGGAGCGAGTACAATACATCTCAACAGATCATAGCAGGTTAGAAAATATAATCATGCAGTAAAGTAAGATACAAGAACTGAAAGAAGTACAGGATGTAAACAGTGAAAGCTGTAATAGAAATATATACTGTAAATAGAGAACTATCAGTGGCTAGTGAGTCAGAGTACAATATAAATATGTGAATGGCATAGGAGATTCTGGGAACTATACTATAGAGTGATCTGGGAACTACACTACTTGGATATTATTCATATGTCTACTTTTACTCCCCCGTACCCCCAATCAATACACAAGGATCCAGCCAGGTTATGTTATGATTCCATGTAATGGCCCACAAGGGGTGATACATGGTAAGCCTATAAATGGGTGATCTGGGAATTCCCATATATGGGATGATTCAAAGAAGACTCTGTGATCATGAGAGTACATGTCACACGTGATCAATGAACCGTGAAACATAGTGATACGCTATGTAAGTGAAACGCACAGAACATGTAGTATACGATGCTCCCTGAGGGGATAACATCTCAAGAAGGGATCCATATAGTACTAATCCGTGTGACCAACGTGACAGTATCAAGTAAAGTAATTTAAAACAGAAAAATAATTCTAAACATGATATAAAATGATCAGAGAATGTACTCGCCTGGTATCTGAGTGTCCGAATGAAATGTACTGTCCGAGGAGAGGTGTCTGGCTCCTAATCAGAACAGCACAAGTCACAACAAGTCTAAAATGATAACAAGATGCAATTTAATGCATTCTAAATGAATCTAGGTCAATCTAGGCCAAAGTCAACTCTTGGTCAACCCTGGTCAACCAAGAAGTCAACCCTAGGTCAACTATGGTCAAACTAGGTCTAACAAGTCTAAATTGGTCTAACTAGTCTACACTAGTCTATACTAGGTCACACAAGCCTATACTAGCTAGTACACACCACTACAAGGCTATGCAAGCCTAAATCAAGCCAACACACATACTTATTATAATGTCAACAAGTCATCTAACCTTACCATGAATACATACTCAACTTGGCATTTTATTCACTAATATGCATATAGGAATTCCTATTCATAATCATTCATATAGGCATTCACTATTACATGTAGACACACATATATATATATAGGTACATACACATTACATAGATATACATATGCATATTTTACATACATTACATCATGTATATATATACATATATATGTAGGCTACTATATTATATACACATTAGCTATATATATATATATATACATTACAATATAGTTATACACATATTATATATACATGCATAGGTATATAGAGAGAGGGGCAATGTGTGTGTGTGTGTGTGTTATTGAGTGAGGGTGAGAGTGCAATGTGAATGAGTGTAACAGTGAGGGGTTACACAGGAAAACAGTGAACATGTGTACATGTGTGTGTGTAGGTAGGATGTGTGTGTGAAAGCTTGTGTGTGTGTGAGAGAGCAGTGATAGGAATATAAATAGTGTGTATGGTAGAGTGTAACAGAATTTGTAAAACAGTGTGTGACTATGACAGTAACATGGAAGGGAAGGAAAGGAAAGGAAACCAATTCATTCCTGTCAGTCCCTTAAATCAATACAAAACTTCTAAGTCCTATTTTGAAATCGATTATCAACCAAACAACCCCAAAATCGAACCACAGTTAGATTAAGCATAGGAGAACAACATTAGAGTATAAAACCACTAATTAATAGCATTTAAATAGGTAAAATAGATTGCCCAATTTCAATTTAGGAAACTGGAAAAAGACAGGAAATGTTAATGTATCAGGAATTTAGGGGAAATAGGAAAATATAATTTGAAAATAATTAAAATGCAAATTAAAGGTTGGTAATGCAAATACCAATAGTGTACGTGTCCCAGGAGTCATTTGTGTCCAAACAAACAGGACACAGCCGTGTCCACATCACAGAAACCCAAAATAGTGTAATTGTTACTGCACAGCAGTGCAGTCTCGTGCACAAGTGCACGCGTGTCGTGCACCCGACACAGGCCAAACCAAGCCTCGTGCTTACCAACCTAGGTTCGCCTAGGATAGGTCTTCGACTGACACAGCCTGACACAAGACCACGTGTCACGATGTTGTGTCTAGGAGTGCGTATCAGAGCCCGATATCCTGTGCGCACTGCACAGTAAAAAATCAGTACGACGCTGATTCCTCCCTCGACACGCCACGTGGTCATCTGAAACTTGACATGTGGCGTGTCAGACACTGCCCCAAGGTGTCCATGAAGTTACACGTGTCCTCGTGCTGTGTCCAGTGAGGAATCCACCCCGAGTAGCAGGGCAACGTGTGTAGTGTGTCAACCCGCATGTTCGTATCCAATTTTAGACACGACACGACCCTAAAATCGACTCAGTCGAATGGAAAACCATAAGCAACCATCAAACCTAGAATCCTATTCAAATACAATCCAAAAATCAAATCGAAATGCATATTGGGGCATTTCATCAAACACTTAAACCCATGGGCTGATACGTGTCCATTTAGGACACGAAAAGGACACGAAATCCTACAAAAATCTAGGATTAGCTAGGGGACCCTTAGATCTAGGTCATTATGCAATAAAATCAGCATCTAACAAGGAGTTTTAGTGATTTACCTAATGGTGTCCAAATACAAAAAAAGCTTCCAATAGGAGGGTTCCTCCTTGCTAGCAAACTTCTTCAAATTGCCCACAAATTGAGAAAAACCTCCACAATCAGCAAGAACACACTAATTAGAACCTATTGCAATTTGTTTGGATTAAAAAGGAATTAAAATAGATTTTCTAGGAATTAAGGAAGTTGGGAAAATACCTCTTCTTAAACTTGTTCTTTCCTAAAGAGGCTAGCCCTAAATGGAAGAGACTATTTATAGGGGGGATTCCCAATGCTAGTGGCCGGCCATGCTAGGGTTAGGGTTAGGTTAGGTTCACATGGTATTGGGCTTTGGGCCTCTATGTGCTTAAATCACTAATCGTGACTTGTGAAGTCACAAGTCATTAATCAATTCTATATTCTAATTCCTATTTCCAAATTGATTCTAATAACTAGAATATGGTTAACTTAAATTAACCTAGGGTTTCATAATCTAACCAAGTCACTAAAACTAGGTTTAGGTTCTAGGCTAGTCTACAAGGTCCAAACTAGTCTCAAATCAACATACCACTTATCAGTTTAATTAATCAATATTAAAATCACATAAATTCCAATAAATCTAAATAATTCACAATAATTCCAAATAAATCCCAAAAATTCAAAAATAACCAAAATACCCTCAAGCTAGAAATGTGGTAGTGACATCTACGATAGAGACAAAGTTCATGGTGACGACAGAAGCTTGCAAGAAGTTACTATAAAGAAAGAAGTACGTTCATTAAGCAAGAGTAGTATATTTTACTTTACGATAGCCAAAGTACTATTCACCTTGAAAATAACTCGACATTTCATAGTCGGTCCAAGCATATTGCAACTCGGTATCACTGGATACGAGATGTGATTGAGGCAAAGAATGCGACACTTGAAAATATTCATACAGAAGACAACAGAGCGTATATGCTCACAAAATTTTTGCCAAAGAGAAAATTTGAGTACTGCAGGAGGATCGTCAGAATGACGACCTCCTCTACCTAGTTGGAAAGGGGGAGATTTGTTGTGTTGGATGGACATTCCCAACCTATGTGAAGAACACTCTGAAGTTCGACGAGCACCATCCGTGTGTCGGAGAAGCTCAAAAAGTCAAAGTCGATGAAGGTGGCTTGATTTGAGCGCATATTAAACTTTATTGGAAACTAGTATCAGAGTCAGCGGTATACCACCGATATACCGTTTTTGGTATACTGGTCTGATAGTAGTTTATTCCAGTATAGGTTCCGATTAAAAGTGAAAAAAATTTAGTATACCACGACTCGAATTGGCAATTTTCGGTATACCGCAGATATTCCGAAATCGATATACCACTAATATACCGATGTTGGAGATGAATGTCGATTTGGATATTTTATTTACACCATTGTATTGTAATCAACGTATGATCCAGACAATTTTGGGATTGGGGTACTTAAAATAGGTATTTCCTTAATTACCTTAATTCATTATCATCATTATTATAGTTGATCAAAATTAGAGATTTCTCAAATTTGTAATTTTCTAAGAGAAGAAGAGAGAGAGAGATTCAGAGTTTCAGGGACTGTTTCGAGAAGAGATTGCTTCGAGGAGTTCCTCATTAGTTCTCGCTCATCATCTTGTCTTCGATAATCTTTTTTGTACTCATTGTAATTTATTTTTATCTATTGAAGTCTTGCGGTGATCCATACGGATCGATGACAGTGGCGGATCCATGGCTACAATTCACAGGGGGCACAATCATAAGGAAGTACGGAATTAATTAACTGCTCCGAAAATATTTTTTTAGTATATAATAATATAATATAATATTCAATAATACTATTTTTATACAGTAAAATATGACATCTCACAATTGTTCTCTACGAACTTTCAAAATATTTAATTACAACATCATTTGTAAAAAACTTTGATGTAACTAAGAAAGCTTAGTTGGAGCCTAAAAAATTTCATTTTATTTTATTTCTCTTTTATTTCTTTTTTATTTTTAGTATTAATTTTTTCTTTAAAATAAAATTATTTTATTTTAAAGGAACTGCAAAGTTATCTATGGGCTGGCGCACAATGGGTTGTAGTTTTCAAACTATTGTTCTCTACAAATTTTTAGGCTCCAACTAAGCTTTATTATTATCTTTTTTAGTGAATACTATCACATCAAGTAAATTAAATATTTAACTCCAAATAAAAAAAAATTACTGGAATTTTGCTCGGGGCCCAGCCCCCATTGCATCCCATGTGGATCCGCCCATGATCGGTGGAGATGTTTACAAGGAGTTGGTGTATCTTCTTATTCTATTAGTGCATGTTTTTTCGGGTTGGACTCCGATCGTCTCGTAGTTTTTTTCGTTTGGATTTTTCAAATAAATTTCTTGGTGTTTGCGTTGTGCTTTCCTTGTGATGTTGGCATATTTGATTTGTGCAACTTTTTTTTGGGGCCTCGTTAGGTCATATGGATTGATTTGGGGGAGCATAAATTTCTGCGTTTCGTTTCCAATAGTTTTCTCGTAGGTTGAAGGATCAAAATTTCCAGTTATGATACCATATTAAAATTTCTGCCACGATATCCAAACTGTAACAAGGGTTGAGAATTAGGTATTTATCTCAACGAAATTATTTAAGTTACTAATAAAATAACATACGTCGAGGTTTATTTTGTTTCAAGGACGATACTCAACTGGGAACAGCTTAGCCGGAGCAATCTCAGGATCATCAAGTATGGCTTGAAGATATATCATTGTCGGTATACCAGTCTGATAGCAGTTTATTCCAGAATATGTTCCGACTAAAAGTGAAAAAAATTTAGTATACCACAACTTGAAGTGGGCAATTTTCGATATACCGTAGGTATACCGAAACCGATATACCACTAATATACTGATGTTGGAGATGAATGTCAAATTTGGCTATTTTATTTACACCGTTGGATCGTGATCAACGATCTAAATATTTTTGGGATTGGGGTACTTTAAACGTTCCTAACCCTAATTCAATATCATCATTAATAGAGTTGAGCAAAATTAGAGATTTCTCAATTTTGCAACTTTCTAAGAGAGGAAGAGAGAGATTTAGAGTTTTAGGGATTGTTTCGAGGAGCGATCGCTTCGAGGAGTTCTTCATTGGTTCTCCTCCATCATCTTGTCTTCGATAATCTCTTTTGTACTCATTGTAATTTATTTTTATCTAATGAAGTCTTGCGGTGATATGTGTGGATCGGTGGAGAAAGTTTACAAGGAGTTTGGTGTATCTTCTTATTCTATTAGTGGATGTTTTTCCGGTTTGGACTCTGATCGTCTCGTGGTTTTTTTGCGTTTGAATTTTTCAAGTAAATATCTTGGTGTTTGCGTTGTGCTTTCTTTGTGATGTTGACATATTTGGTTTGTGCAATTTTTTTCGGTCCTCGTCAGGTCGTATGGATTGATTTGGGAGAGCGGTTTCTACATTTGGTTCCCGACAGTTTTAGGTTGAAGGATCAAAATTTCTAGTTCTGATACCATATTAAAATTTCTGCCACTACACTCCAAACTGTAATAAGGGTCGAGAATTACGTATTTACATCTCAACAAAATTATTTAATTTACTAATCAAATAAGAAAAAAGACAACATATTAGATTAACATAATCCGAGATTTATTATGTTTCAAGGACGATACTCAACTGGGAAGAGCTTAGCCGGAGCAATCTCAGGGTCGTCGAGTATGGCCTGAAGATCCGTAGGGTCCTGCTCCCCGAGCTTAGCTTCCAAGAACGCGACAACAATCCCCCCGATGCTCCTCCTCATGGGTTCCCTGCAGCCGCTCCCGTTCACGCACACGCACTTCAGGTACTTGGGCGCGTCGTCGTCGAGCAGGTCGAGGTGCCCGTAGTCCGTCACGACGAGGTGGTAGCAGGGAGGCCTGCACTCCTTGTAGAACTCAGCGTGGTTCACTCCTTCCGGCGCGCAGGACGGGACAAACGGCAGTGGCACCTTCTTGTCAGGCCCGAGCCCCGTCCCGATGACCAGCACCGGGATGTCCAGCGCGAAGGAGGACGCTTGGTTGGTCAGGATAGTCGGCGGCGGGAACTGTAGGGTCTGCGAGAACCCGGCCACCGGGTCGATCCCTATGAGCGCGGAGAACTTGAGGGAGTCCGGATTGTCGTAGCCTAGAGCGAGGGAGAAGGCAGCGTGGCCTCCCCTGCTGTGGCCGGAGAGGGCGCGGTAGGTGGGGTCGGCTCGGACGCCTTTCGGGAGGGAGTCATTGAGTCCGACGGAGAGCCAACTGGAGGTTTTTGCCGCCTCAGTGATGTCGACTTCGGACGACGGCCATATGGCGTTGGTCTGCGAAGTGAAAGTAATGCAACAGTTAGGTTAGTACGAAGAATTAGCGAAGGAAATATTCGTTGTCGAGGAATTCAATTATGCTATTTGACTCCCAAAATATTTGGGTGATAACATCTTCCATTATTTGGCATCTGATATGAACATAACAGCTGACATGACAAATTTTAACCAAAAAAATTAATTATCCAATTTTTTTTAATGTTAATGTTAATGTTAATGTTAATATTAATGTTAATGTTAATATTCATACTAATGATAATATTAATATTAACTTTAATTTTAATGTTAATGTTAATTTTAATGTTAAGGTTAATCTTGATGTTAATTTAATATTAATATTAATTTTTAATATTAATTTTAATGTTAAATTTTGCTATGTCACCTGCCATGTCAGTAACCATGTCATATGTCAGATAATGAGATGCTATCACCAAAATATTTTGGGAGTCAAATAGCATTTTTGTGAGGAATTATGTATCCTAAATAGTAATAGTGACGGACTACTGATTGAAGTAGTTTGTCGGAAACAAAAATCCCGGCGTTGGGGCGTTGGCACATCGACATACTACGACGGATCAGCGACGGACATATTTTAACGGATCCAAATCTGTTGCTACGTTAGCGACGGAGTGGTCTAGCGACGAACTTAATTAGCGATGGTCCAACTACAGAAGTATGTATCTACTGAATTATTTTGTATAAGGATACCATGTTAGATTTAATTAAACTTTGGGTACTGGATTTGTCGTTTTAGACTTTAAATACTCAAAAAAATTAGTGACATATTTAGTGACGAAGTTGGACTTTCAGGACGAAATGAGCCTTTTTAGTGACGAATGTTTGTCGGTAAAATGTGTTACTAAAGAGTTCTAACACACAAAGTCTAAAACGAACAATTTTAGTACCCAAAGTCTTAGGCCCTAAGTCTGGTACCCTTATACAAAATAATAATCCGTAACCTAATGCATACTTTATCCCTTTAGCGATGGATTAGAAATTTGCTAGTCCGTCACCAAATGAATGTCTTTGGACTAAACGAAAGATGTATGAAATTATAGTTAATGGATGGAAGGGGGAAAGAAGAAGAAGACCTGGGGTGCAACAACAATGTAGCCGTGAGATGCAATGTGTAGGTAGATTTGGGTGTAGTAATCTTTGGAGAGCAAGTAGCCGTGCAGGAACAGGAGCACCGGGTACGTTCCGCTCTCCAGCGGTGACATAACCGTTGTGTCGAGCGGCGGCGACTCGCCGCTGGCCTTCAGCATCGTCGGATGTGGAGTATAGGATCCCATGTCGAACACGGAGGAGGAGGGACTAGCTGCTGTTGTTTTGCCGGCTATAGTCGGTACTATACTCTTCCCCGCCGTCGCCAAAGCCATTGCTGGCTCACTCTTTCCCTCTCCCTCTCTTGTAGAGTCTGACACTATATGCGTGCTTGCCTAGTTTCTCGAAAACTTGTATTGCTCCTACATCTGTACAATCGATAACCAACCATTTCGTCAAGCATTATCACATTGTCGAGAGGACCGTACGTGTATATATATATATATATATATATATATATATATATATATATATATGATATTGATGGATGGAAAATTCAGTCACTACATCCACGTGAGTCACTACATCCACGTGGTTCACGACAGCTGGCTCTTGTGGTCAGCGAGAAGAGTTAAACTTTTTTGGCTAGGCGAACAGTTTTGGAATTGAACCGCGAAAAAGGTATCGTTGTGCGTGAAAATTAGGGACACTGAACCCAAATGACATACAACGCAGCGTATTGTTGGGTTTTTAGCCTTTGGTTTTTTGGTTTTTAGTCCCACATCGGCTAGAAAGGAATGTGTATCTCCATATATATGAGTCTTTACTCTTTATGGAGATGCACATGTAGTGCACATGGGTGTGTGTCATGTGGGATTAATTATTAATGGTATAAAGGCTTAATCAACAATTAAGAAGCTGTAAGCTTTTTGCTCTTGGAAATTTATTTCCATGGAGCTAAGCTCAGTTGGAGCTTAGCGACTCGGACTCGGACTCAAGGGCTCATGAGGCGTAATATGGCGTTTTGTTGGCGACCACGTTGCACGGCCCGTTACGCGAGCCCAGTTACGCTGGCCCAGTTACGCAGCCCAGTACGGGCAGTGTGCGCAGCGTACGCAGCGTACGTAGAGTGTGCAGTGTGCGCAGCGTACGCAGCGTACGTAGAGTGCGCAGTGTGCGCAGCGTACGCAGTGTACGTAGAGTGCGTATGTGCGTATGGCTGGCTGCATAATAGAGCGGGAACGGTTGCAGCAGTTGCTGCATGTTCAGGAGTGGTTCTGCCACTACCCTGAAGTGCAGGCAACTGCTTGGCAACCGCCCCGTGGGCTATATATGCAGGTTCTCTCCTCTCTCTCGGTTGGCAGAAGTAATCAGAATTCCAGAGAGAAAACTCTAAGTGTTCTTTAACACAACAGAGTAGTGAGCGTGTTGTTTAACACTAACACTAGTACTTTTTAGTACGCGTGAGTTCTGTTACTTCAAACAGAGAGAGAAGAGTACAGCCATTGCCAGAGGAGTTCGCCGTCTTCCGAGGAGTCAGAAGAGCAGGAGTGTTCCAAGGTTTTCCGTCAACCTTGCTGGTTCCTGGAAGCTGTTCGCAGAGGGCGAATAAAGCTTTGAGCAACGGTGATAATTCACCCCAGCAATTCCATCTTCTCGCCTGTCACCCTTCTGTTGCCTTTAGCATTTCTGTCAGTATCTTCTTTTTAGAAGGCACTACTGCCAGATTGCTACGATCACGAAAATCTCTTTAGATTATTCGTGAATTACGATATCTTTTTAGATCTCGTAATTTGCAGAATCCTTCTGGATCTCTGTTGCAAAACCTTCTTTAAGGAATTGCATTTGAAACATTGTCTTTACAACTGTTTCAGTTTCTGTATTTTTCATCGAAAAGCGTGTCCCGGCGTTTCCGGTAATAACAATCTCAAAGCTTTATTGCTGCGATGGAAAATATTAATGCTTCACTCCTAAACACTGACTTCTGTATGTTAGAGAAGTTTGATGGAGAGCATTATCAAGTCTGGAAGAGGAAGGTTTATCTCACTCTTCAACTCAGAGACGTGGATCACGTATTGCTTGAAGAGGAACCTACTGTTCCAGATACTGGGTCTGCTGCCGCAATCACCGCGGCTACTAAACTTCAGGCCAAGTGGAGAAGGGAGAATAGCATTTACAGGTTGCTTATCCTGAATGCTATGGAGGATTCCCTAGCAGAATCATATTCTAAGAAGGATATCGCTAGAGACATATGGTAGTCTCTAGAAAAACTCTACGAAGAAGACAAGAACAGGAGCAAAATATTTGTGGTTGAAAAATATCACAAATGGCTCTTTGAGGACGAGAAGTCCATGCTGCCGCAGGTCAAAGAATTTCTGAAGCTGCGACAGAAGTTGGAAGACGAGGCGATGCCCCTTCCCGACAAGTTTGTTGTTGGAGGGATTGTCTCAAAGCTCTCCGCTGGATGGAGCAAGTTCTATACAAACATGCATAGGAAGAAGTTGGAGATCACCCTTGAAGATCTCCTACAGGAAATCTATGTTGAGGACCAGATGCGGGCTCAACTGAAGGTGGACACACTGTCCAAGCAATTGGCTAACGCCAATCTGGTTCAGACCAAGGGACCAAAGGGAAAGCAGGCGGCTTTCCACAGCAAGAAGAAGAACCCTGACAATCTAAAAGTCAAGGGAACTTCTATCAAGAAAAAGAAGCCAAAGTCAGAAATGCCTTGCTTCAAGTGTGGCAAGAAGGACCACTTTAAGAATGAGTGTAAAGAAAAGACCAAGCAATCAGAGCAAGGAGAGCCTAGTAAGGTATCTTTGATCACTGACGTAGTTGCTATGATTGCACAGGTTGATGCAGTAAGGACTGACTCTGACTGGTGGGTAGACACTGGAGCCTCCTGCCATGTATGCTCCAGTAAGGAGTGGTTCACCACTTATACACCTACTTCTGAAGTGGTTATGATGGCGAACCAGGCACAAGCTGAAGTGCTCGGGATCGGGACGGTGGTGTTGAAGCTGACTTCGGGCAAGTCTCTGACACTTTAAGGCGTGAAGCACGTTCCTGCTATCGCCAAGAACCTGATCTCGGGAGGCCTACTCTGCAATGCAGGCCTCAGGATGGACATCAATGCTGGCCAGATGGTGATGTCTATCAAGGGAACATATTTCGGGAAAGCTTTTTATACCGAAGGAATGTTCAAGATTCAGCTTGTAAATCAGTCCAATGTAATTAATGTTATTAATGAAGTCACTCATTCTGCTTATACTCTTGAGTTGTGGCATAATAGGCTAGGACATGTTCATTGTAAAAGAATAAACAGAATGTCTAGTCTAGGACTTATCTCCAAATGTGGGGGTAAGGTAGAGAAATGTGAAGTTTGTGCTCAAACGAAGATCACAAGGAAACCCTTTCCTCGGGTTAATCGAAGTACAGATCTTCTGGAGTTGGTTCACTCCGATATCTGTGACTTCAAACAGTTCTCTACAAAGGCCGGGATGAAGTATTTCATAACCTTCATCGATGACTTCTCAAAGTATGCGTTCGTCTACTTGCTGAAGGCTAAAGACGAAGCATTCGAGAAGTTCAAGGAGTTCAGAGCTGAAGCTGAGCGACAGACTGGACAACAACTCAAAAGGATAAGAAGTGATCGAGGTGGGGAGTACAGGTCTCATGAATTCGCATCGTTCTGTAAGGAACATGGAATTGTCAATGAGACTACGGCTCCGTACTCTCCTCAATCAAACGGAGTAGCTGAGAGGAAGAACAGGACGTTGACAGAAATGATAAATTCAATGTTGTTGACTGCTGGCCTTCCTAAGTGCTACTGGGGAGAAGCTGCATTGACGGCCACTTTTATTCTAAATAGAGTGCCTCATGCAACTTCTGATATTACTCCTCATGAACTCTGGTTCAAAGTCAGACCTAACTTGAATGTTATTCGAGTGTGGGGGTGTCTGGCATATGTCAAGCTTCCAGATCTGAAGATTCAGAAGCTTGGGACAAGGACTACAAAGACGATCTTCTTGGGGTATGCCGAGAAGAGTGATGCTCGGAGATTTTTTGATATTGAGTCAAATCATATCATTGAATCTCGCGATGCAGAATATTTTGAAGACAAGTTTGCAAGGCACAAGAATATTGTTCTTCCGGATGTTCCGGAGAATAATGAGGGTGCACAAGAGACTGAAGTCTTCAATGAAGATGTGGTCCAAGAAGATGTTGTTGTTGATACAACGATTGAACCAGAACAAGCTGAGCCGTCAGCTAAGCGTGTGAGGAGGCCGAAGGACTTCGGAAGTGACTTTGTCACCTATCATGTGGAAGCAGATCCACTTACCTATGATGAGGCGATGAAGACCAGAGACGCAGTTTTCTGGAAGGAGGCGATTGACAATGAGATTGATTCCATCACCTCAAATAACACTTGGGTGTTGGTTGATCTTCCTGAAGGAGCGAAACCCATCGGATGCAAATGGATCTTCAAGAAGAAGATGAAAGCAGACGGAACTATTGACAAGTTCAAGGCTAGGTTGGTAGCCAAGGGGTTTTCTCAGAAGCAGGGGATTGACTACTTTGACACATATGCTCCAGTAGCCCGGATGACCACCATCAGAATGTTGATTGCTCTCGCAGCAATAAATAAGATGGTGATACATCAGATGGATGTGAATACGGCTTTCCTAAATGGCGAGCTGACCGAAGAGATTTACATGCAACAGCCAGAGGGATTTGTCATCAGAGATCTTGAAGACAAAGTCTGCAAGTTGGTAAAATCCTTGTACGGTCTTAAACAGGCTCCCAAGATGTGGCATAAGAAATTTGACAAAGTTATAAGGTCAAATGGCTACATGGTCAGCGATACGGACAAGTGTGTTTACACGAAGTTCGCTGATGGAAGAGGTGTGATCGTTTGTCTGTACGTGGACGACATGCTTATCCTAGGTACGGATATTAGATGTGTCACGGAGACAAAGAAATTCATCTCAAGCAAGTTCAGTATGAAGGACTTGGGGGAAGCTGATGTGATCTTAGGGATCAAGATCATCCGGACAGACACTGGACTAGCGCTGTCACAGTCTCATTATATTGAGAAAATGATCACTCGTCATGGGTATCGGGATCTTCCAGGGATCGATACGCCGTACAGGTGTGATCTGAAGCTGAAGCCTAATTCAAGGAAAAGCGTCAGGCAGCTGGAGTATGCAAGCGTAATCGGGAGTTTGATGTATGCTACTACTGCCACAAGGCCTGACATAGCTTTCGCCGTGGGAATGCTGAGTCGTTTTACGAGCAATCCAGGTGTTGAACACTGGAAAGCTGTGGAACGGGTTATGAGATATCTCAAGAAGACTCAGACATATGCACTGTACTACAGCGGAGATCCGCAGGTAGTGGAAGGCTTCAGTGATGCCAGTTGGTGCTCAGAGGTGGAGAGCGAGAGGTCCACAGGTGGATACATTTTTACAATGGGTGGAGCTGCTATATCGTGGAAGTCGAAGAAGCAGACTATGCTCTCGCGGTCATCCATGGAATCTGAGTTCTTTGTACTTGATACCGCAGCCGAGGAAGCAGAATGGCTTCGGGAGCTCATGTATGATCTTCCAGTGGTTGGGGCGCAAGTACCGGCGATACCGATATACTGCGACAACCAGGCGACTGCGGCGGTGGCATCAAATGATCTCTTCAACGGGAAGAAGAGGACTGTGCGGTTGAAGCACAGGGCAGTACATGATCTTATCAAGAGAGGTGTTATTGCAGTGATTGATGTTCGGAGTCAGGAGAACCTGGCGGATCCGTTCACCAAGGGCCTCAAGCGCCAGCTGGTCGATGACACAGCTTGTAAAATGGGCTTGAAGGCATTCTGATATTGTATTATTGTATTCCTACCATAAAGTTTTATGCTATTAGTTCAAAGATTTATCTACTAGGCATCTAGCTTTTGGTTCAAGGGAGGACCACTAATCGGAAGAATATCAGGAACGGTGGGTACATGTTCTATTGGATATGTAGAGGTTACGGACCTATAACCACTGTTGTCTACTGTTGTTTTCTGCGGAAAACAGGTCCTGTGGGAGGTTGCCTTAAATGCCTTAATGAGTTCTCAGGCATTTGGAATGTCTGGTATGCTTTACAGGAAGCATGGTAGCACAACACTACAAGGAGTGTGACTCCATGCTATGTGTGGCGGTGACTCCACCATGAGGTTCTCGAAGGAGGTAAAGCCTCGGCTATGTTAGCCAAGTCACAGCGGCATAGCACCGCAAATAGGCAGTTGGCCTAATGCTGTATATTGAATTAAAGAGGGATGTAGTCAGCACTACAAAGAGGAGGTGTTCCTCATGTTACGGGTGGCACGACACCACAATGAGGTAAACCCGGCTAGGGATAAGCCTCGGCCTTGCAAGCCATGTCGTAGCGGCGTAACACCGCACAGAAGCGTAAGGCTTCATGCTGGGTAGTTTGGCACTACAAAGGGGCTAGACCTCATGCTACGGGTAGTATGACACTACGATGAGGTTCCCGGTGATTCGAGGTAAGGTCCTCGGCTTAAGGCCATGTCATAGCGGCGTAGCACCGCAAAGGAAGCGTTGGACGCTTCATGCCATGTCTCTTTAATAAAGAACTCACCTATAGTGTATGGACAAAGAGATATCAGGCCGTCTCTTGAGGGTAAACTTGTAGACGCCCAATATTATACACTGAAACCAGGCTGGCACACGGCCTTAAATGTGCAGCCAGAAGCACATGTAACTACATTATGTGAGTGGAAAGAATTTTAGCTATGATGCAGAATTCAAGGCTTAGTCCATTCTTGTATTATAGTTTGATTTTTGACTCACGTGGGAAGATTCAAGTCTTAAGTGGCATCTATCCTAAAAGCATAATGGACAGTTACTGTGGGGAACACTCGTACTCATATATATAGAGATATGTGGGGGATTGTTGGGTTTTTAGCCTTTGGTTTTTTGGTTTTTAGTCCCACATCGGCTAGAAAGGAATGTGTATCTCCATATATATGATTCTTTACTCTTTATGGAGATGCACATGTAGTGCACGTGGGTGTGTGCCATGTGGGATTAATTATTAATGGTATAAAGGCTTAATCAACAATTAAGATGCTGTAAGCTTTTTGCTCTTGGAAATTTATTTCCATAGAGCTAAGCTCCGTTGGAGCTTAGCGACTCGGACTCGGACTCGGACTCGGACTCGGACTCGGACTCGCGCTCGGGCTCGGGCTCGGACACGGGCTCAAGGGCTCATGAGGCGTAATGTGGCGTTTTGTTGGCGCACTTTGCACTTAGCACGTCAGCATCGTCGCTAGGCGCATAGTGCGCTTAAGTTGCGCTCGTTGCGCGAGCCACTTGCGCGACCACGTTGCACGGCCCGTTACGCGAGCCCAGTTACGCTGGCCCAGTACGCAGTCCAGTACGCGCAGTGTGCACAGCGTACGCAGCGTACGTAGAGTGTGCAGTGTGCGCAGCGTGCGCAGCGTACGCAGCGTACGTAGAGTGCGCAGTGTGCGCAGCGTACGCAGTGTACGTAGAGTGCGTATGTGCGTATGGCTGGCTGCATAATAGAGCGGGAACGGTTGCAGCAGTTGCTGCATGTTCAGGAGTGGTTCTGCCACTACCCTGAAGTGCAGGCAACTGCTTGGCAACCGTCCCGTGGGCTATATATGCAGGTTCTCTCCTCTCTCTCGGTTGGCAGAAGTAATCAGAATTCCAGAGAGAAAACTCTAAGTGTTCTTTAACACAACAGAGTAGTGAGCGTGTTGTTTAACACTAACACTAGTACTTTTTAGTACGCGTGAGTTCTGTTACTTCAAACAGAGAGAGAAGAGTACAGCCATTGCCAGAGGAGTTCGCCGTCTTCCGAGGAGTCAGAAGAGCAGGAGTGTTCCAAGGTTTTCCGTCAACCTTGCTGGTTCCTGGAAGCTGTTCGCAGAGGGCGAATAAAGCTTTGAGCAACGGTGATAATTCACCCCAGCAATTCCATCTTCTCGCCTGTCACCCTTCTGTTGCCTTTAGCATTTCTGTCAGTATCTTCTTTTTAGAAGGCACTACTGCCAGATTGCTACGATCACGAAAATCTCTTTAGATTATTCGTGAATTACGATATCTTTTTAGATCTCATAATTTGCAGAATCCTTCTGGATCTCTGTTGCAAAACCTTTTTTAAGGAATTGCATTTGAAACATTGTCTTTACAACTGTTTCAGTTTCTGTATTTTCCATCGAAAAGCGTGCCCCGGCGTTCCCGGTAATAACAGTTCCGTATGTTACGTCGAATATTTCAAAAAGAAAAAAAATCCACTACTAGAATGAGTCATATTAGCGACGTCCAAAAACGTCGCTAATAAGTAAAAATACGTCGCTAAATTAATTTAGCGACGTAATTAGCGACAAAATGACCAGGTCGTCGAAAAGCTAGTCGCAGAACAAAAATTTGTCGCCAATCGTCGCTGTTGCGATGAAAAGTCTACGACGCTAAAACGTCGCAAACTTAGCGACATTCGGCGACATTTATAGTACGTCGCCAATTTAGCGACGTATATAGCGACGTCTATTAGACGCATGTGGTGACATGGCAAGGTTTGCCATGTCAGCATGTTGGACGACGTTTAGCGACGGTCCGTCGCAGTTAGCGACGTCCAGATACATATTTGTGACGTACTTCCGCGTCGCAAATCCGTCGCCAAACGTCGCAATCCGTCACTAACATGCTGAAAAATTAAAATAAAATAAAATACAGTTTTCAAATCCTGCACACTGCACTTTATATACAGTTGCTAAATTACGATGCTAATAGATCATATTTACATTAGAGTTAGGCAAGTTCAACAACGAATGTGTATCTTTAAGTAATTAAAAAAACTTAAAATTACTCTAAATATAGTGTATGTATACCCTCATTTAATTAATTTCTTTTAAAAAAAATTCGAACTACGTACCTTAACCTATATCAAAAGTCTGTAAACATATCTACAAAAAATTCTTAATTAAAATATATTCAGTATTCAAATTATATTTAAATCACATATATTTAAAGTTTTAAAACATGTCTATAACAAATCATAACTAAAATATATTTGCATTATATTTAATTTATTTAATATAATTTTATATCTATTTTTTTAATAACATCAGAGAAATTTTTTTGTACGTGCAATGCACGTGAACGTTAGTATATAGAGAGAGTAGATAACAATAAGAAAAACTTAGTATATGTAGAGAGAATAGATAACAATAAGAATAAAAATTACACAATTTTCTTTAACTATAGTGCTAGCATTTTAAAGTGTAAATGTTGTTTATTTTTTATTACTACACATTAAAGCATTAGTTTTTTATCACTTTAAAATATGCATTATAAATATGTGGATCGACTATTTTACTCTTGAATACTATGACAATTTTTTGAACACAAATTAACTGTGCAAATGAAAGAAAATATAAGTTCACCGTCAAATATTTGTATCAACACGACGACACGATCAAAACTTCAATCTTGAGAAACCTAAAACCCTAATATTTCAAATTCTTCAACTTCTACAAGCAAAAATTAATCCAATTTTCAAAGAAAATAAAATGAAGAATTAGGGTTTAAGCTACATGTTGTTTGTTACAGCAAAATATGCATAATAATAATTATTTGGACGGAAATCAAATGAAGAATTAGTGTAAATGAAATAACACAAATTAACTAGTGTAAATGAAAGAAAATATAAGGTCACAGTCAAATATTTGTATCAACACGCCGACACGGTCAAAACTTCAAACTTGAGAAACCTAAAACCCTAATATTTCAAATTCTTCAACTTCTACTTACAAGCAAAAATTAATCCAATTTTCGAAGAAAATAAAATGAAGAATTGTACATGTTGTTTGTTACAGCAAAATATGCAGAATAAAAATTATTTTGACGGAAATAAAATGAAGAATTAGTGGTAAGATTCTTTTTTTGGAACAAGTAATTACGACAAACGTCCTCACTGGGAATCAATCTCCTGACCACTCGAACTACATGCCTCACCACTACCACTAGGCTGTAGGGTCATTGGCAAAAAAAATTTATTTTCATATATATATATATATATATATATATATATATATATATATATATATATATATATATATATATATATATATATATATATAGGAAGCGGATCAAACGCCCCCCTTAGAAAACCCCCTAAAAACCCCCTCACTCTAATCCGTAATTTAATGTTAATATTAATATTAATATTAATGTTAATGTTAATATTAATGTTAATATTAACATTAAAATCTAAAATTAACATTAAATTTAACATTAAAATTAAAATTAATATTAATATTAATATTAACATTAACATTAACATTAATATTAACATTAACATTAATATTAATATAAAAAAAATAAAAAAAATTAATATTAACATTAACATTAATATTAACATTAATATTAACATTAATATTACGAATTAGAGTGAGGGGGTTTTTTAGGGGGTTTTCTAAGGGGGGCTTTTGATCCGCTCCTATATATATATATATATATATATATATATATATATTTCCAATGCACACGCACATTATATATATTTTTGGAAGAAGGTAAATATATTAATGAAAAATGAGGAACTCAATTACAATTAGGTCAACTATCTCAGTTGCCTGTATTCAACAACTTGCTTACATCTGCTTCAATATTGTGAGAAATGCCAATGATGGAGGTGAAGCTCCCTTCAAATATCCGCCTATTGCGCTCCCGCCACACATGCCACACTGAAGCTGGTAATCGAATTCGAGCCTCCGAGTACCACAACTGCCCTCTCTTTTTATTTATCTGAATGTTATCCACAATCTCCTGTATGCTCCAATCTGAGCTTGGCAAAATGTTATCCACAATCTCCTGTATCCTCATTTAATTAAAAAAAAGTTTAAATTTTTTTCTAAATACCTTAACTTATATCAAAAGTCTATAAACATATCAATAAAAAAATCCCTAATTAAAATATTCAGTATTCAAATTTTATTTAAACCACATATATTAAAAATTCTAAAATGTATATAACAAATCGTAATTAAAATATGTTTACATTATATTTAAACTATTTTAATATAATTTTATATTTAATTTCTAATAATATCAGAATTTTTTTTTATACGTGATTGCACGTGAACGTTAGTATGTAGAGAGAGAATAGAAAACAATAAGAACAAATACACGATTTTTTATAACTATAGTGCTAGCATTTTAAAGTGTAAATGTTGTTTGTTTTTTACAACTACACATTAAAGCATTATTTTTTATCACTTTAAAATATGCATTATAAATATTTGGATTGACTATTTTACTCTTGAATACTATGACATATTTTTGAACACAAATTAACTAGTGTAAAGAGAGATTTTTTTGAACACAAATTAAGAAGTAGAACCAAAAATTCCAGCAACGGACAAGTTGAATTTATCGTTGTTGCGATTACTGCACAACAACGGTGGATCTCTACAAGTTGCTAATCCTCGATTCTTTGGAGGACAACTTAGAGTTAGCTAAGACAAACATGGTTCAAACTGGAGATCAAAAGGACAAACACATTCACAAGATAAAAGATGTAATTAATATTTGGTCAAAAAAAATTTAGGATTGTCACACACAAACCTTAATAGCAATATGCCACAGTTTGAAACTCATGTTTCAGAAATTTACAAACCCAAAATGAAATGAAATGAAATACACAAATGCAAGGAAGGAAGCATAGAGGACTTATTCGCACCACATTTTACTATTATTATCAAGCACAATAACAACAACAAGCAGCAATCCCCTCGAATATTGATTGATCAGTTCTCCTCGGCTTCATCCTCGTATCCTTCCTCCTCCTCCGCGACCGCGTCCTGATACTGCTGATACTCGGACACGAGATCATTCATGTTGCTCTCCGCCTCCGTGAACTCCATCTCGTCCATCCCCTCCCCGGTGTACCAATGCAGGAAGGCCTTCCTCCTGAACATGGCGGTGAACTGCTCCGACACCCTCCTGAACATCTCCTGGATCGACGTGGAGTTCCCCATGAAGGTGGCAGACATGAGCAGGCCGCTCGGGGGGATGTCGCAGACGCTGGACTTGACGTTGTTCGGTATCCACTCCACGAAGTAGGAGGAGTTCTTGTTCTGCACCGCGGTCAGCTGCTCGTCCACCTCCTTGGTGGACATCTTGCCGCGGAACATGGCGGAGGCCGTGAGGTAGCGGCCGTGGCGGGGGTCGGCCGCGCACATCATGTTCTTGGCCTCCCACATCTGCTGGGTGAGCTCCGGGATGGTCACGGAGCGGTAGTCGTGGGAGTTGCGGGAGGTGAGGGGGGCGAAGCCCACCATGAAGAAGTGGAGGCGGGGGAACGGGATCAGGTTGACGGCGAGCTTCCGG
Organism: Iris pallida; assembly: GCA_029216955.1. NCBI lineage: Eukaryota > Viridiplantae > Streptophyta > Magnoliopsida > Asparagales > Iridaceae > Iris > Iris pallida. Next base: position 29,603,311 of record JANAVB010007399.1, read on the forward strand.
AGGTCGGAGTTCAGCTGCCCGGGGAAGCGTAGGCAGCAGGTGGCGCCGCTCATCGTGGTGGAGATCAGGTGGTTCAGGTCACCAACTGTGTACATGTGTGTACGTTCATGAACAACAATTGTGAGTACATATATTGAACATCTTCCAACTGTTAATCTATGTTGCAACAACACGACCCATATATAACAAGACACGGCTACAAGGACACAGCACCAATTTTGGTGTACTCCAAATGTATTTTGCAGTTACCAGATTGTGTCCATTATGCACCCGACATGATACGGTGGACATTTTTGGAGTGTCCGTACGTGTTTTTCTACTTAGATAATTGTAATTGTTGGAACAACATTAATATATGGTGCTCAACCTTGCCACAACTCAGTGACTTTTGTCTCTAACTTGGTATCAGAATAATTCAAAATCAAATCTTTATCGGTGTACTAGAATAATGTAAATATATAACACTCGATCGTTCGTCACAACTTTATAAAAATACCAGTAGTAAATTCATCATAAACTCATAAAATTAATGAGCATTGGTTGTATTTTCCTATAGAGAATTTTGATACGGTGAGAGGAACTTGCATAGTTTTGATAATCAGGCATAGTTAGAACTGTCTAAGAATGTTGCTACTATGAATTAAACACAAAGTTTAAAAATGTTTCCACTTGTAATTAAAATCTAATGAGAAAAGAATCAGAACTTACTCAAGAACCGTGTGAATTAAGTTTCCGGCATTGAATTGGGAGACAGCATCTTGATCATAATTCAATGAGATATCATGTATGCAGAAATTTTATGTGAGATTTGGTAACTTAACTATGAGCAACCAAATATGAAGAAAAGAGGAAAAGAGTACAACTTGCAGTGGCATATTGATCCTTTGCTACACCTGAATCCACAATTTTATGGTGCACCAGAACAGAGTTCTAGTAAGTAACTGATATCTTAATTTCCACCTTAAATTCTGGAATCGTTTATATATGTACTCCACAACTACAATTGATGAAAAAAGTAATCAAGTGAGCCTTTAGCAAAAGATACATAAAAAGGATGACCTAAGATCCAGGGGTAAGCCTCACAAGACTTCGGACTTGGGCAAGACAACCCTTCAGACTTAACATGACCCTACAAGAGGCTGGGGTCGCAGGTGATACCTTAGGACCGATTCATAATCAGGGTCAAGGGACAACCAAATTAGCTCCAGATAGGACAACCCAACCCTCTGTTCGGCCATGCCTAAGACGTAAATCTTGTTACCTAACCCTCTCAAAATTTCAAGCAATGATGTGATATTTGCTCTTAAGATTGTAGATTCTCAAACATAATACCTAAAGTAATAATAAGAGTGTGCATAGAAACCTTCATTTTTTTTCAAGATATTAAATACCGACACATGCAAGCCAAGTCATTTGATAGTTTGAAGTTCTAATATCTCGGTTTATTATAGCATCATATCGCCATCTTTTTTAATTAGCATGTACTTATGTTTATCTTTCGTATCTAAAGAATTGGGCAGCAGAGCATAAGTTTAATATTGGGTCATGAAAGGTTATGGAATCAGCAACTGACCGACAGCTATTGTCTATACATCAAAAGAAACCTCGCTTCAAGCTGGCATTGGATGCTTAGGGGTGTTTGTTTTTACCTCCAACTAGAGCTAAATTACTAATTGGATTTAATAAGAGGTGGATGCATAAAAAGTATTATTTTTTATTTAATTTAGATACAACTAGAACTTATAATTAGATCTTGACGACTTTTTAGAGCATCATTGGGACTCTCCAATGCAATTTGGAGCCCAAAATTTCAAAAAAAAGGTAAATGTAGAATGGGTTGGGTTTGTATGAGAATAGTAAGAAATGATAAAGTGAGCTCCGGTCCCAAAAATTGTGTGGTCAAAATTTAATGTAGGAAAAAAATAATATAAAGTTTAGAATATAGAAAGTTGGGCTCCAAATTGGAACTTACTATTCTACAAAACGAGTTTCTACAATCTAGAATCTAGAAATTGGGAGGCCCAACCCTTAGCACCCATGGATGGATTGGGACCGAAATTGTAGAAATTGGGACTAGGGATGAGACTTATTATTCTACAAAATGAGCTCCTACATTCTAAATCTAGAATCTAGAAAATGGGATGGGCCTTACTAATGATGCTCGAGGCTCAGAAAAAGAAAGAAGATAGTCTGCAATTTTTTTTGCAATCCAACCTCTAATCCAAGGTTTAAAAAAAAAGACTGTTGTAATTCCTAGAAAATTATGTGTTTCCTCTTATATCTTTAACACTAGTGATTTGAAATCTGAAAAAAGAGAAAAACAAAAAAACCAACAATTTATGCACGAATTACGTGTCCAAATTGTGACAGAATTACACAAAATGTTAATATATAATTTCATTGTTTTTTATGTAATTATTGTGAGTAGTAAGAGATTTATTTATGATATGGTTTGTAAGGGATTCGGCTTGCATGATTTATTTTTTTCATGCGACTTGCATGATATAATTTAGTAATATGACATTTCACTTAATCTATAATATGGTTATTTTAATACAAATTCAGTTTAAATTAATTGTTATGAATAATTTTTTGACACAGCATTAGTGATTTTTATTTTTATTTTAGAAGACTTTATAATAAGGATACAATAGACATTGCAAAACAAATATAACCAGTAATCAGTGAAAAAATTAACATTTTTTTTTAAACTAGTAGTTATATGGAAGCTCTAATTGGTGAAATGGAACCTAACTTCAAATAAAAAAAAAACCCCAGATATTTGAAATTTTAATGTGATCATAATTGTCAGACATCACCGACAAATTAAAATATCTTGCAGTCAAGAAACTCGGTAGCTACTTTATTCAGATGTGTGCATTTTGCCAGCAGAATCAACTCATGAACTAATAGGTCCAAATCATGTCGAGGGGCTCGGGTCTACCACCCACACCAACTTACATTATTGCACATGACCTGACAAAAATTTGCGTCAAATATAATAATAGTTAAATTTTAATTTTGTTTTTTCAATTATTCATGTTTTTTTTTTAAGATCCTGAATATTTCAGAAATTAATTTTTTTTTTTTCAACAAAAATAAATAATGATTTTTTTGATCAAATTATCCCTATCCTCCTTCCTGGGCAGGGTCGATCGATTTATGGGACCTAAGACAAATCTAGAATTTGGGCCATTTTTTCTCATACAAGTGAAAAATAGCATTTTTTACAAGCAAAATCATCAATTAAGCTATCAAAATCATCAATCAAGATATGCGCCGGCTTTTTTGTTGTTTTCAAATTGGATTTTTGTTTAAACTTTTTGTTTTAATTTTTATAATACACCTTGTCTATTATAAAATTATGGAACCTTCTAAAATTGGGGGCGAGGACGGTCGCACACCTCGTCCGTGCCCTCGGCCGGCCCAATTACCTTGAAGTGGTCAGCAATAAAGAAAATATTTTTGTCATTTTGAATTTTTCGTATTTATTTCTACAATTATAGTTTTTTCTTTATTACTCACACACCCACCTTATACTCTAAAAACGGTCCCGAGGTTCGAACGTCCCGACCAGACCGCATGCCTGCTGCACTCCCTCTGTAGCAATGATGTGTTGATAGTTGTACAATCAGGTATTAAGTTGTCGGATATTAAAATTTACTGTGTATGAAGTTGCAATTTACGGAAAAAATTCGGGACGGCAAAAGTACGAGTATAAATCGGCTCAGTGCAAATAAAATACGTTCAAAAATTCGGTCAAAAATTCAAAAAATAAAAATATTGAGGTTAGAAACTTTACATTCTTAAATATGTTGTCAAATTTGGTTAATTAAACAGGTTCCTAGCATGTTTATTGTACCAAATTTGTTAATAATTTATATAGAACATGTTTAAAACTCCGCATGCTTGAAATTTATGTACTGATTTGGATCTGTCAAAAGTACGCAAGTATTATACATTTATGAAAGATACGAATATAATAGGAGTTTTATTGGGGTGATTGCTAACAAGGATGATGAGTACTTACAGCTGGGATTGGTGAGCTTGAGCGTCCTGAAGCAGATGTCGTAGAGCGCCTCGTTGTCGAGCACCATGCACTCATCCGCGTTCTCCACGAGCTGGTGCACCGACAGCGTGGCGTTGTACGGCTCCACCACCGTGTCCGACACCTTCGGCGACGGGAACACCGAGAACGTCATCATCATCCGGTCCGGGTACTCCTCCCGGATCTTCGATATCAGGAGCGTCCCCATGCCGGATCCGGTGCCTCCTCCCAGCGAATGGCAGATCTGAAACCCTATTTATAGCAAGAACAACAACAAGCTTGATCAATCGATCCATTGCCATTGCCATAAATAGATTAGATTAGATTAGATTGAATTAGTAAACGCAGTAACCTTGGAGGCAATCGCAGTTCTCGGCCTCCTTGCGGACGACGTCGAGGACGGAGTCGATGAGCTCGGCGCCCTCGGTGTAGTGGCCCTTGGCCCAGTTGTTGCCGGCGCCGTTCTGGCCGAAGACGAAGTTGTCCGGGCGGAAGATGCGGCCGAAGGGGCCGGTCCTGAGCGCGTCCATGGTGCCGGGCTCGAGGTCCATGAGCACGGCGCGGGGCACGTAGCGGCCCCCGCTGGCCTCGTTGTAGTAGACGTTGAGCCGCTCGAGCTGCAGGTCCGACGTCCCGACGTAGCTCCCGTTCGTGTCGATCCCGTGCTCGCCGCACACCACCTCCCAGAACTTCCCGCCGATCTGGTTGCCGCACTGCCCGGCCTGGACGTGCAGGATCTCCCTCATGATCGATCGATGGACGGACTTACTTTTTTGTTAATTAATCAATGAGATGAATGGGAGGAGGAAGAGGAGGAGTATAGAATTAATGAAGAAGATGTGCTAATAATAATGGAAACAAAGGTAGATTTGAGAGGAGGAAGGAGAGGTGGAGAGAGACTTATGGAGGGGGGGAGGGATGGAGGGATGGCAACTGTCAACATGAGGTTATGTAGGTGAGGAGGAGGAGTGGGTTAATTGTGTGGTTAACTTTGAATTAAGGCTTTGTTAGCTAATGGAAGTAACTTAATTGTGTGGTTAACTTTGAATTAAGGCTTAATTTTAATTTTGATACCCTCAATTATTTTAATTTTTCAATTTATATAACTTAAATTTTAAAATAGACAACGTATTACCTCAACTATAATTTGTACAACTTAAATACCTAACAGTGTTAACAGAAAAACGTTAAATAGCAAAAATATCTCCATTATCTTTTTCCTCTCTCCTCAGCAATATTAACAATGACAACGACAACGTGGGTGGCGGGGGGCAGTGAGGGGGTGTGTAGGATGGCAGTAGGAGAGGAAGGGGTAATTTGGTCAATTTTTCTTTAACGGATAAATTAGTCTCTGCCTGACGGAAGGTATCAACTTGAAAATAATCAATAGTTGATGGTACTAAGTTGTCTTGTCTAGTTTTAAAGTTTAAAGTATCAAGTTAAAAAATAGAATAATTGTGGATACCAATTGAAATTTAGTCTTGAATTAATGTTAAAGCTTTGCAATTCCTTTAAATTAAATTTATGGACCTTGGGATGTAGAATGAATGTGGTGTAATCATTCATTGGGAGGATAATCGATGCCATACGTGGACTAATTTTTTCTGGACAAGTTTGGTAGATCGTAAGCAAACAAATATTTGGATTTGCACTTTCAAGAATGAAAAGTATATAAGAATTCATTCGCTTTATTGTCTCTCTAATAGGAGACAAATGTGTAATGTTCCATCCCGCTCAGTTCAACCGAAGGATTCAACATACCAACGACATTTGGACTTATCCATGCAACGGCTTGCTCGAAGTCCTGCTCGGTCGAGGCAACTCCTCGCTCAGGTGGGTGGCTTCGGTGAACTTGCCTCAGCTTGGCCATCACACTAATAAAACAAAACTTTTCAACTGCACAAGTAGGCTTGATAATAAAAGAGACGAACACACATAGCTAAGGGAATAATTCCAACTCGGGTCAGATTGAGTTAGAATATGGAAATGTCCCACGGCCGGCTTAGAAGTGTTGCACGACGTGCTTTCAAATTGACACTCGGTCCTTCGTCCCGTGGCTTAGGAGAAGGAAAAGTTGGTCTATGTGCCACAAGACAATGAACCTAACATAGTCATAGGCGTCGCATGGTATAGATGCTTGATAAAGCAAGCACTGTAATGCTTGGCATAGCATAATTGTCCTACAAGTCTCAATGCACGTTTCTACGGTATAAGGCTTGGGTTTTGCTCGTCCCACGGTTTAAGTTGTTGCACGATTGAGTTAGGCAAGGTTATGCTACGGGCTATCAAAGTCATAGTAAGCACTGTCCCACGATTTCTTCGGTTGTTATAGCCACACAGCCCCACGATCTCAAGGCTCGTCATATAAAGTATGACTTGGGCGGTAGTGTCGTACAGAACACAAATTGGTTTAAGGCACGAGCCACGGTTGGTTGAAAGATAAGTATGCCACGGTCGATGACACATAAGGAACACGTCTTGTTCAAGTCAAGTAAGAAGGCTATGTAGTAGTCGTTGCTCCGATTTCAAAGATGAGAATTTCATGCAACCGGTAGTCGCCAAGGCAATTCCTGATTTGGGCTCTGTAAACATGTGTAAAGAGTAAAGAAGTATAAAGAAAAGAAAGCAAGTTATATCCTCTGTAGGCCTTGTATTTACGTCGAGTCTAGAAGTCGTCGTAGGTGCGTGGTCATGGACAACTTATACACAAAGCGTAGTCTTCTTCGACATTGATAGTCGGGGCCTGGGGATCATGTCGGCCCGGAGGAAGCGAGATGGCTAAAGTAGGATGCTGGATGTATCGCATGGGAGATTCGGGGCTTCCACGGGCTAGCTACCCGCTTGGGTGACCGCTGTCTATCCTAAGCCATGTCCAAGATAGCTTGACATTGCTAGTGACCTTTCATATAGATGAGTCGGTGTGCTGAGCGGCAATACGTATATACGGTGTCAGTTGAGTTACAAAGCGTATAACCATGGCACAAATGTCTCACGAAGTGTGTACAAGGTCTGCACCACAAGTTCTATGAAGCCTAAGATTTCTATAGAAAAGATACATGCTTCGGCACGAGATATGGCATCGTGTTTGAGTCATCAACACAAGTTTTACAAGTTTGGGACTGAGTTACTTCGAGTTAAGTCAGGAAAGGGCCATAAGGCAAGTTTGGTTAATTCATATTGAGTTGTGAGACATGGCCTCGATGTTGAAGCACGAACAAAGTTTATGGCATGACCATGTTATTGCATCTCGAAGTATGGCACGAAAGACAAGCACGAGTCGGTACATTGATGTTGCAACCACGAGAATGGTCTAGAGGCACAACGATAAGTAAATTATCGGTATGAGGCACGATGATGGTCTAGAGACACAAAATATGCCAGGAGTCCATGTCATAAAAATGATCCTGAGGCAAGATTAGAAAGACAATCGAAATAATATGCTGCACAAACTAAATGAATGTGTTGGTTTTATATGGATGGGCGAGGAGTTCACTCCACCAGTACGGTTGTGTACTAACACCCACATAGTTTTCATGTGCAGACACAGGTAGAAGATTGTTCCTTAGCGAGGACGATCGGCCGTTATGAAACCCGCCTTGCGTGAGCGCAACCTAGGCTCACGCGGCATCACGCCTTAGCGAGGACAATCTGTCCTTCGGGACCGAGGCGTGACATAATGGTATAAGAGCACGGCTTTACGTCCTTGGACTCTCGATTGAATTCTTTAACTCTAATGACTTCGTGCTAAATGTCGTTTCACAAATCGATATCGTTGGTGAGCTATCTCTCAATGTTCTGCGGGATGTTTCATACAATAAGTCTATATATTTTGAAGAATCTCACGAAAGTAAATTTAATTAAACAAGATGGTTTCACGTACGGCACGGTTGGCTAAGTCGGACTTGGCATATATACACCAAGATTTACGTTGATCTTAGCAAGTCATGTGCGGGATTCAAATTATTTCGGACAAGAATGAGTTTGACTCGATTCATAGAATGGGATGACTAATCATAGAGATGCCATCGAACGGTGTTATCGTCAATACGATATAGATAAAACGTGCTTTGATTTTGAGGAATAGTTCGAACGAAAATTCAAAGTAATCGGTTGTGATTCGAAACTTGTTTCGAGAATTTGTTGAATGACTTTATCCCTGAGTGATGTATGGGATAGCCTCGGGGATGTCGATCGATTTAGGATGCGGGGTGCCAATGAGTCTATCAGCAAGCGTCACCGTATACATAGCCTTAGATTGAGTATCATTGATTAAGTTATAATTTTGAAGTTTTGATGAGTCGATTCGAACGAACCAGAAACGACGCACACGGGATTGGGATTACGCAAGTGTGAAATACGAAAATGATTGAGTAGGTAAATTGAATTAAGGAAAAGTTAAGGTGTAACATACGGATGACTTAGTTGATGAATCGATGTGAATTGTATATAAAAAGTTAGCACGATTGGGAGTTAGCGTGCATGGAAATGATTCAAATATACAATAATGACTCTAAGGATTTGGGATAAATGTTGCTCGATAACTTGAGTTAGCATAGAACGATTCGTGATTTTGGGTTGAAACAAATTGATCATATAACTAGTTCGATGGATGACTTAAGATAGCCAGATGAACATACGTGATTTTGGGTTGGAACAAATTGATTATGTAACTAGTTCGATAGATAATGATCGAATTTGATCTTGAATATCGAGGAGATTATGGTATATCTGTCACGACCCGCTGCCCAAATTGTTGGGCCAGGCCGAGGCATGCCCAACCTACGTTGAGATAAAACGTAGTAAGCTGTTCTAAAGACAACAGGATAAGACTAAATGTGCTAACAGTTCTATAAGTGAAGAAGAATCATAAATGCTCCAAACACAAAAGTCGTCGTATATAGTAAAATATCCAAGTACAAGTAAACTGAAATGTAAAACTGGATACATGTCCAGTTATAAAATGATATAGTCTAATACATGTCTACTCTCAAAAGTCTAAGTAAACAAAAGACAACTAGGCGAGGTTCCCTGCAGGAACATCCTCGTAAAGCAGAGCCGGGTCCTCGGCAGTATCTCCATAGTATGTGTCACAGAGTAACTCCTCCTCAGTAAGGACACCTACAACGTTATCCTGTCAGGACGGGAGCAAGTACTAAATCTAACAAACATATAATACTGATCATGTGATGAAAAGGAAATGACATATCATGTTGGTTCAATTTTAGGTATGTTTTAGCATGGCGATAGATATACATTTTAAAGTTTAAAACTGTAGTAGGTGAGTGATCAGTCAATAGGTAATCAGGATGTACAGCGGTACATATCAATTTTCTGATGTGCACATACGTACACATAACGGCATCGGTGTATATCCATACACAAATGCGGGACCAGACATACGACACAGATACATATAGAATGTAACGGTGCTCGGTAAATACATACGGAGAAGGGGGTCATGATCACGTACACTACTAGCAGTTTCCCCTTAACCCGTTATTTAAGCATGTGAGAGAGATTATGAGATACGGTATAAACATGGTAAAGACTGAAAGTAATACAACATGTAAAGTTCTAACTTGCTACCCCAAGGATCAGCATTTAACATGGTTGGTGATTCACAGTTTTATGGTTTATAGCAGTATGTAAAGTTCGTAGAAAGTACTTGCCTCTAGCAAAGCAAAACAAAACAAGCTGCGATAACAATGCTATGGATGTCCAGTAACTCGTCGCTGTAGAAGTAAAATATAATAACTTAGTTTTACACTAAGCTAAAACACTAGGACACTAAATGATGCGACACGACTTGTGACTGGACACCTAGCCAAAATAATGACTTGGCATAGGAGACCAATGTGGGGTGACACACTATGTTAACTAACTTTCTAGGATCTTTATACTAGTGAGGGATGGGGTTTAACACGACTAAAACTCCAAATAACACAAAAAGCTACAAGTCGTAATTAATCAATAAATAAATCAAAAGATTATTGAGTTCTAACAATTTTAGAGATAGGCAAAAAGCCTAGTTTTTCTTAAAGTAAAGTACCAAGGTGATCCTTGTTAATCATAGAAATTTATTATAATTTTTCTGGAATTTATTAACCAGTACAAATATTTTATAAAAATCAGTTTTCCTAAGTATACAGAAAATGAGTTTTGGTTTCATATGCCAAACTAGTGGCAAAATAGTAAATTAAATACTACAAAAATTATACTAAATTAGCTAACTTAACATAGTATCTAAAAACTATTTTTCCATAATTTTAGCAATACTTTAAGTATTTTTAGAAAATCAAAAACAGCAATGCACACAATAATTAATTATCTGCGTATTTTGTCTATGTATATAATTTGAACCAAAGTTCAAATACAGGACCCAAGGCCATGAATCAAGTCCAATATAACTTGTACAGGTCTTGAATGTGTGAAAACACATTTGAGCCCAAATACCCATGCTAGGCTTGGACACCAAATGGTTGCAGTAATTTAAATACAATAAAAATATAATTTGGTGATAGTGCAAAATAAATATTATTATTTTAATAAGGCTAATTTGTACAAAAGAATATATACATACCTATGCTAAAAGTATATATAGATATATAAGAAAAAATACTTAATTTATAAGGTATATATATATATATATGTATAAATATATATACATATATAGGAAAATACTTAACAATAAAGTGTATATATATGTTAATATATATATACATGAAAATATATACATATATACATAATACATACATATATGAATATATATATAAATACAAACATATTTATATAAAATTTACTAATTATAAAATATATACATATATATAAAATACTGTCAAAAGCAGTATATACACATATATATATATATATATACTATTATATATATATACATATATATATAAATATATATATAAAACTGAAAAAGAAAAAGAAAAAGAAAAGAAAAGAAGACAGAAAGGAGGGGGGCTCGAACCCTGTCCTCAGGAGGGGGGGGGGGTGTTTTGATCACTGCGCGCTGGCCAGTGGGCCAGCGGCCCGCTGTATTAGGAATAGGTTTTAGGTAGATTTTATTAGGTTTTAGTTGTTAAAAATAGTAACACGAAATATCGCTCTGTGTCCTGACAGTTTGGGACACAGAGTCTGCGTGTCCGTGCTATGCACGACACGCACGAGCATCTATTTACGTGTCCAAGCTTACCAAAGGATCACCCGTGTCCTGACGAGTCACCCATGCTGAATCGAGACGCAAATAGACACGAAGACAAACCGACACGTATGTGTCCGGCTAGTCGGGGGGGGGTTGAGAGTGCTGGCCGGCGGAGTAGGCGTCGGGGTCGGGGCGCTTCAGTGGCGCTGGGCTCGGCGTGACAGGGCGAGTCGAACGGTGGCGGTTGTGGTCGATGTAGGTGGCTGTGGAGCTGGTGGTGGTGTGTCGCCGGAGTTAGGGTTAGGTCTAGGGTTTAGGTCGGAGACGAGGGGCTGCGGTGGTTGTGGTGGGGTGTAGAGCTAGGGTTTGGGTTTAGGAAGGAAGGGGGGTTTATTTATAGGTTTTTAGGGCGGTGGGGATGGCCGGGAAAGGCGAGAAAGATCGGGGTCGGTCGCCGGCGACGTGGCTGGTCGTCGGGGGCAGGTGAGCCCGATCGTGGGGGGGGGGGTTTAGGTTTACACTTAGGTCCCCTAGAATTTAGGTTATTGCATAATAGGTCCCCGCAGTAGTATATGCAAATAATCATTTGCATTTATTAGTTTAAAACAATTAACAAATTACAAACTGATATAAAAATAATTTGAATAATTACAAAACAGTATTAAAATAATTCTAATAATTGCAAATTGATATTAAAACATTTTAGAAAATTATAAATCAATATTTTTGTATTTTAAAACTTATTTAAAATTATTTAAAAATTCTAGAAAAATTTCTAAAAATTCCTAATAATTTATTTAAGGCTATAAATGACATTAAAATTTAATTAACATAAATAAAAAATGAATTTGAAAATCAGGGGCTTACAAGTCTTCCCTCCTTGAAAAATTTTGTCCTCGAAATTCACAAGGATTGAAGACCCGACAACATTCTAACATAACAAGCAATGCAACAAAATGACTTAGGCTGCGATCGAAACTAACCTCTAAGGTATCAAGCAGGAATGGGTGGTTCCCTCGCAGCGGTTGGATCAAACAAGTAAGGGTATCTCTCCCTCATGTCCGACTCCCTCTCCCAAGTAGATTCACCTGGGGAGTGATGGCTCCAAGCTACTCGCACTAGGGGTATAACCTTGTTCCTCAGCCTCTTCTCTCTCCGGTCTAATATCTCCACTGGCTGCTCAGAAACTGTAAGGCTCGGTCCGACCTCCAACTCTGAATGATCTAGCACATGACTGGGGTCTGGAACATATCTCCTCAGCTGAGATACGTGAAAGACGTCGTGAACTCCTGCTAGATTGGGTGGAAGTGCAACCCTGTAAGCTACCTCTCCGATCCTGCCAAGTACCTCGAATGGCCCGATGTATCTGGGGCTCAGCTTCCCTCTTCGTCCGAACCGGATCGTCCCTCTAGTAGGTGATATCTTCACTAGCACCATATCACCGTCTGCGAACTCCATCGGCCTGCGACTAGCATCAGCCCAGTGTTTCTGCCTGTCCTGAGCTACTCTGAGCCTGTCTCTGATCATCCCGACTTTCTCTGCTGCATCCGTGATCATCTCTGGTCCGAGCATAACTCTATCTCCGACATCATCCCAAAAGAGCGGTGTGCGGCATCGTCGTCCATATAGCGCCTCGAAAGGAGACATACCAATACTGGCCTGGTAGCTGTTGTTGTATGAAAACTCTACCAAGTGCAGATGGCTCTCCCATGATCCTCCGAAGTCCAGCACGCAAGTCCTCAGCATATCCTCCAGTATCTGTATCGTCCTCTCGGACTGCCCATCTGTCTGTGGATGGTACGCCGTACTGAACTTGAGCCTACTGCCCAACTCCTCTTGCAAGCTCCTCCAGTAGTGGGATGTGAATCTACTGTCTCTGTCTGACACGATGCTCACCGGCACTCCGTGTAGGCGAACTATCTGCTGCATGTATAGCTCCGCCAACTTCTCGGTGGAAAGCCCCACCTTGAAGGGTATGAAGTGCGCACACTTCGTCAGCCTGTCTACGATGACCCAGATGGCATCCTTCCCTCCTTGGGAACGAGGAAGCCCTGAAACGAAGTCCATCGTAATATGTTCCCACTTCCACTCGGGAATGGGTAACGGCTGCAACAAACCAGCTGGCCTCTGGCGCTCCGCCTTGACCTGCTGGCAAACTAGGCATCTCGAGATGAAACGTGATGCATCCCTCTTCATCTCGTGCCACCAAAGATGTTCCCGCAAGTCACGGTACATTTTGTTAGCACCGGGGTGAATAGAATATCTCGATCGGTGCGCCTCCTGCAAGACTGCCTCTACCAGCTCTCCCTTCGGCACGCACAATCGGCTGCCATGCCTTAGGGATCCATCCTCTGCTATAGTGAAGTCATCTAGCAATCCAGCTAACGCCTGGGGTCGAAGTCTGCGAAGGCTCTCATCTGTAGACTGTGCCTCCCGGATCTGCTCCATCAATCCTGACTGAATGTCAAGCGCCATCATCTGTATCACTGATCCTGGCCGAACTAGCTCGATACCGAGCTTCTCCAGATCCTCCCGTAAATGTCGATCAATCATCAGGTACCATGCCATCGGATGCCTGCTCAGCGCATCTGCCACCACATTTGCCTTCCCGGGGTGATACTGTAAATCGATGTCGAAGTCCTTCATTAACTCCAACCATCGTCTTTGCCTCATGTTCAGCTCTTTCTGCGTGAACACATACTTCAAGCTTTTGTGGTCAGTAAAGATTTCCATACGCTCTCCGTATAAGTAATGTTTCCATAACTTGAGTGCAAAGATCACCACAGCTAACTCTAGGTCATGGGTAGGATAATTCCTCTCATGAGTCCGCAATTGCCTAGATGCATAAGCAATTACTTTCCTATGCTGCTGTAGGACACATCCTAGCTCCTTCTCAGAAGCATCGCTGAAAATGGTGAAACTTCCAGAACCTGAAGGTAAAGTCAGAACTGGAGCGGTCGTCAGCCTCCTCTTCAGCTCCTCAAATGCCGCCTGGCAGTCCTCTGACCAGTGTACTCTGCGTCCTTCCGCGTCAGCTTCGTCATGGGTTCAGCTATCCTAGCAAAGTCCTGGACGAACTTTCTATAATAGTCTGCTAAACCCAGAAAGCTCCTGATCTCTGAAACTGACGTCGGAGCCTTCCACATCTCAACTGCAGCAATCTTCCTGGGATCCACCGAGATTCCATCTCCAGTGACTACATGGCCGAGAAACTCTACTCGGTCTAAAAAGAACTCGCACTTCGGTAATTTGGCAAACAATCTCTCCTGCCTCAGAATCCCCAAAACTATCCGCAAGTGCTCTGCATGTTCCTCTGGCGTCTTCGAGTATATCAGGATGTCGTCGATAAACACTACGACGAACTTATCCAGATACTGGTGAAATGTCTTATTCATCAAGTTCATAAAGACAGCTGGCGCATTTGTGAGACCAAATAGCATTACCAGAAACTCGTACTGCCCGTACTTCGTGTTGAACGCCATCTTTTGGATGTCTGCTGGCCTAACCTTCACCTGGTGGTACCCGGATCTCAAGTCTATCCTGGAAAACACCTTCGCCCCACTCAACTGGTCGAACAAATCATCTATCCTGGGCATAGGATATTTGTTCTTGATGGTGATGGCATTCAAGGCCCGATAGTCAATACACAACCAGACTGTACCATCCTTCTTAGGCACAAAGAGCACTGGTGCTCCCCATGGATAAGCACTGGATCGAATGAAACCCTTTTTCAACAGGTCATCAATCTGCTATTTCATCTCTATGGCCTCCTTGGGATTCACTCTATAGCAAGCCCGGGATACTGGTGATGAACCCGGCACTAAATCTATAGTGAACTCCACATCTCTGTCAGGCGGAAGTCCTGGAAGATCCTCTGGGAATACATCCATAAACTCTCTAATGATAGGGTGTGGCGGTGCTGCGTCCCCGACTGTCGCACAACAGTTCGGCTCTAGGCTGATCTCCGGCCCTGTCCTCCTGACACTGAATGGTGCTGTGCCTGGGGGACTGAACAAAATACTACCCTCATGGCAATCTTTAGCTGCATGGGCGTAGCCAAGCCAGTCCATCCCCAATATGATATCATAACCGGAGAGTGGCATCACAAAGAATTGCCCCCTGAACTCTCTTCCGGCTATAAAAATAGAACATCTATAGATAGATCTAATAGGCACTGGTCCTCCTCCCGTCATCACTCTACTAATCTCCGCAGTAGGTGTAGCTACTAGATGATGTTTATGCATAAACTCTAATGATAGGAAGCTATGAGATGCACCAGAATCAAACAAACATACAGCTAGAAAAGTATGCAAATAAACATGACCTGTGATGACGTCAGCTAAGTAATCCGGCTCCGAAACCTGCTCCGGCTCTGGCTCGATGGCTAGACTATAAACTCTCTCCTGAGGTCCCTTCTGCTGCTGCAGATGCTGTCCGAACCTCTGCTGCTGAGTCGGAAGCGGTCCTCTAGTCTTCGCTACTGGGCACTCTCGAAGCTGATGGGTGGCAGACCCACAAGCCAAACACTGCCCCAACTTCTTCCTGCAGATGGAAGCGTCGTGGCCTACCCTCTTGCAGAATGCACAAAAACCTCCCTTCGGCTGCTGTCGGGGTCCCGGGGCTCTAACTGGCGGGGTCTGATGATGTGGTGTAGGGGGACGGTAAGTCTGCTGTGGCGTCGGTGCTCTCTGCTGGAAAGCCTGACGCTTGGACGGTCCCTCATGATGTACAGAAGCCGGCCTCTTGCATGACAGAAGACGCTCCTCGATGCTTCGGGCCAACTCTAGGCTCTGGTAGTAGTCAGTCGGACCGTTTACCACTATAAGAATGCCAATGTCTGGAACTAGACCATGGCAAAACCTACGGGTCAACTCCTCTGGATCAGCAACCAGACTAGGAGCAAAACGGCTCAGGCGACTAAACTCTCCCGTATAGTCATCAACAGAACGGTTCCCCTGCTGGATGTTCTGGAATCGTAGCCCCATGGCTACTCTAGCAGTGGTCGAGAAGAATTTCTTCTTGAACTGGATCTTGAACTGGTCCCAGGTGGCTCTACCTCTCGCGAACAACGGCTCATTCCTGAACCAGATTCCTGCTAAGTCTATCAGCAAAAATCCTGCTGCCTCGACCTGAAGGTCATCCGGCATCCTAACTCCCAGAAGCTTCCTCTCTACAGAATCTAGCCAGTCATCAGCTACTACTATGCCCTCAGTCCCTGAGAACTCCTTGGGATTCAGACCCATGAAGTCCTTGACCGTCCCCGTTCTCTGCCGTGGCTCTACATGTGGTGGGACCACGGGACGTCCCTCAGAACGCTCCATGCTCTGGCGGAGTAGGGTAGTCTGCTCCTGATGGGTTGTTAGGAACCCCTGGATCAGTGTGAGCAGCTGGGTTCCGTCGAGAGTGACGGAAGCCTGGGTGGGTATAGTGATAGGGGGTGGTCGAAGTATCGGGTCCTGCCGGGCCTGGGATGTGGAAGGTGGTATCTAGGTCTGTGGATCTGTGGAGTGGGGGAATGTGGTAGGTGGGGGTGTATCAGTCAACTGGTCAGCTGACTGGCTATGGAGGGCCCCATTCTCGGGGGTAACATACTGGGATGAACGAGTAAGCACCATCTAAATTACACATAAAAGACTTATAAGGACTTGTTTAAAGTAAGCAATCATATGCAAGAAAATCTAATTATAATAGCAAACATGTGATGTATTTCCTATGTTACAATCCTAGCATTCCTCTAAGTGTTCTAAGCGTCTTTCCTAATATTGTCTAATTACCTTAAGTTCCTAATTGCAGGCATGCTTGGTACAATAACGTAACCAAACAGTTTAGTCAGGACCTGCATGGGCCACCACTAAAAACATGTCACGACCCGCTGCCCAAATTGTTGGGCCAGGCCGAGGCATGCCCAGCCTACATTGAGATAAAACGTAGTAAGCTGTTCTAAAGACAACAGGATAAGACTAAATGTGCTAACAGTTCTATAAGTGAAGAAGAATCATAAATGCTCCAAACACAAAAGTCGTCGTATATAGTAAAATATCCAAGTACAAGTAAACTGAAATGTAAAACTGGATACATGTCCAGTTACAAAATGATATAGTCTAATACATGTCTACTCTCAAAAGTCTAAGTAAACAAAAGACAACTAGGCGAGGTTCCCTGCAGGAACATCCTCGTAAAGCAGAGCCGGGTCCTCGGCAGTATCTCTATAGTATGTGTCACAGAGTAACTCCTCCTCAGTAAGGACACCTACAACGTTATCCTGTCAGGACGGGAGCAAGTACTAAATCTAACAAACATATAATACTGATCATGTGATGAAAAGGAAATGACATATCATGTTGGTTCAGTTTTAGGTATGTTTTAGCATGGCGATAGATATACATTTTAAAGTTTAAAACTGTAGTAGGTGAGTGATCAGTCAATAGGTAATCAGGATGTACAGCGGTACATATCAATTTTCTGATGTGCACATACGTACACATAACGGCATCGGTGTATATCCATACACAAATGCGGGACCAGACATACGATACAGATACATATAGAATGTAACGGTGCTCGGTAAATATATACGGAGAAGGGGGTCATGATCACGTACACTACTAGCAGTTTTCCCTTAACCCGTTATTTAAGCATGTGAGAGAGATTATGAGATACGGTATAAACATGGTAAAGACTGAAAGTAATACAACATGTAAAGTTCTAACTTGCTACCCCAAGGATCAGCATTTAACATGGTTGGTGATTCACAGTTTTATGGTTTATAGCAGTATGTAAAGTTCGTAGAAAGTACTTGCCTCTAGCAAAGCAAAACAAAACAAGCTGCGATAACAATGCTATGGATGTCCAGTAACTCGTCGCTGTAGAAGTAAAATATAATAACTTAGTTTTACACTAAGCTAAAATACTAGGACACTAAATGGTGCGACACGACTTGTGACTGGGCACCTAGCCAAAATGATGACTTGGCATAGGAGACCAATGTGGGGTGATACACTATATTAACTATCTTTCTAGGGTCTTTATGCTAGTGAGAGATGGGGTTTAACACGACTAAAACTCCAAATAACACAAAAAGCTACAAGTCGTAATTAATCAATAAATAAATCAAAAGATCATTGAGTTCTAACAATTTTAGAGATAGGCAAAAAGCCTAGTTTTTCTTAAAGTAAAGTACCAAGGTGATCCTTGTTAATCATAGAAATTTATTATAATTTTTCTGGAATTTATTAACCAGTACAAATATTTTATAAAAATCAGTTTTCCTAAGTATACAGAAAATGAGTTTTGGTTTCATATGCCAAACTAGTGGCAAAATAGTAAATTAAATACTACAAAAATTATACTAAATTAGCTAACTTAACATAGTATCTAAAAACTATTTTTCCATAATTTTAGCAATACTTTAAGTATTTTTAGAAAATCAAAAACAGCAATGCACACAATAATTAATTATCTGCGTAATTTGTCCATGTATATAATTTGAACCAAAGTTCAAATACAGGACCCAAGGCCATGAATCAAGTCCAATATGACTTATACAGGTCTTGAATGTGTGAAAACACATTTGAGTCCAAATACCCATGCTAGGCTTGGACACCAAATGGTTGCAGTAATTTAAATACAATAAAAATATAATTTGGTGATAGTGCAAAATAAATATTATTATTTTAATAAGGCTAATTTGTACAAAAGAATATATACATACCTATGCTAAAAGTATATATAGATATATAAGGAAAAATACTTAATTTATAAGGTATATATATATATATATGTATAAATATATATACATATATAGGAAAATACTTAACAATAAAGTGTATATATATGTTAATATATATATATATATATATATTTTTTTTTTAATATATATACATGAAAATATATACATATATACATAATACATACATATATGAATATATATATAAATACAAACATATTTATATAAAATTTACTAATTATGAAATATATACATATATATAAAATACTGTCAAAAGCAGTATATACACACACATATATATATATATATATATATATATATATATATATATATATATATATATATATATATATATATACTATTATATATATATACATATATATATATAAATATATATATAAAACTGAAAAAGAAAAAGAAAAAGAAAAAGAAAAGAAACAGAAAAGAAAAGAAGACAGAAAGGAGGGGGGCTCGAACCTTGTCCTCAGGAAGGGGGGGTGTTTTGATCACTGCGCGCTGGCCAGTGGGCCAGCGGCCCACTGTGTTAGGAATAGGTTTTAGGTAGATTTTATTAGGTTTTAGTTGTTAAAAATAGTAACACGAAATATCGCTCTGTGTCCTGACAGTTTGGGACACAGAGTCTGCATGTCCGTGCTATGCACGACACGCACGAGCATCTATTTACGTGTCCAAGCTTACCAAAGGATCACCCGTGTCCTGACGAGTCACCCATGCTGAATCGAGACGCAAATAGACACGAAGACAAACCGACACGTACGTGTCCGGCTAGTCGGGGGGGTTTGAGAGTGCTGGCCGGCGGAGTAGGCGTCGGGGTCGGGGCGCTCCAGTGGCGCTGGGCTCGGCGTGACAGGGCGAGTCGAACGGTGGCGGTTGTGGTCGATGTAGGTGGCTGTGGAGCTGGTGGTGGTGTGTCGCCGGAGTTAGGGTTAGGTCTAGGGTTTAGGTCGGAGACGAGGGGCTGCGGTGGTTGTGGTGGGGTGTAGAGCTAGGGTTTGGGTTTAGGAAGGAAGGGGGGTTTATTTATAGGTTTTTAGGGCGGCGGGGATGGCCGGAAAAGGCAGGAAAGATCGGGGTCGGTCGCCGGCGACGTGGCTGGTCGTCGGGGGCAGGTGAGCCCGATCGTGGGGGGGGGGGAGGGGGGGGGGTTAGGTTTACTCTTAGGTCCCCTAGAATTTAGGTTATTGCATAATAGGTCCCCGCAGTAGTATATGCAAATAATCATTTGCATTTATTAGTTTAAAACAATTAACAAATTACAAACTGATATAAAAATAATTTGAATAATTACAAAACAGTATTAAAACAATTCTAATAATTGCAAATTGATATTAAAATATTTTAGAAAATTACAAATCAATATTTTTGTATTTTAAAACTCATTTAAAATCATTTAAAAATTCTAGAAAAATTTCTAAAAATTCCTAATAATTTATTTAAGGCTATAAATGACATTAAAATTTAATTAACATAAATAAAAAATGAATTTGAAAATCAGGGGCTTACAATATCTAATTCGAATGATAGCATTAGTTGCACGACTCGAATTTCATTGCAGAGGAAGATCGTCAGATTACGTGTATCATGAATAGTATTAAGGCATATCAAAGATCGATGTACGATAACTCGGAGGTACTCTGCTTCGAAGAATGATGATCGTGTAAAAATATTATTGTTTCGATGGATGCTATGCTTGGGATTTTGATAGACCTGAATGTTTTGATAAAAAAATGTCTTTATTGTACGGTGATAACCACAACGTCGACATTCTTGTCTTGTGCGAACGCAACTCCAGCCTTGCACATACGTCACGCCAGATTTGGACGATCATTCTGCGGAAGCGTTGACATGGTAATTCATGTCCAGCATGAATGATCGAACTTGTGGAAGATCAGGGCGTGGTAATTGGATCATGTTGACTTGTGGTTTGATACGAAGGTAAATTTAAAGATTTTTGGACTTATGATTGACGGTAAAGTAAGTTGAGGATTGGGTAGACCCAATGTGCGTATCGAGAATAAATTAGTCTAGACTCAAAGCAAGAGTTATGCCCCAAGGAGGACGATTATCTTGCGGGAGTGTTGGTACTGTTATTTCATGTCCAGCGTGGATAATCGGACTTGCAGAAGATTTGGGGCATGACATAGTGCTATGCTAAACGACCTTGTGATCGAATACGTAAATTATATTGAACGACTTAGGGAATATGGTATGAGAATTATGGTTTAGTGATAAATTATGTCGTGGTGTACTTGACTTGGATATGATAGATAGATGGATTATATCGAATATGTTTAAAGAGATAGACTACACAAATTACTTTTAAACGTGCGATATGGATATGCCGATGAATTAGTTGAGCAAAACTTACCGTAGGATGGCTTTGCTGAATGACTCGGACCCCTTGAACTAAGTGTTGCAAGTACGAATAGGAGAAAACTATGCTCGAAGTTTAGAAATCAGAGTTATGCAAGCATGAGTAGAAAGCCCGTACTATCAACTTTGGTTTGACCTTAGGATTGGGGTTAGTATTGATATTATTGTTTGGAAATGGTGATTCCAATAATGACGTTGACTTTAGCCTGGAGAGGTGGCCTAGCTGTTACGCAAAACGTCCCTATTTCGAGAGGTAGCATTGGTATGAGGGATCTTGAGCATTGATAGGATTAGATAATAGTATTGGTGGATAGAATGATTCAACTATGTGGAGATCATACCCCATTTTTCGTCCATAGGATGTGCGATAAAAGAGCATTATTGCTATCAATTTGGTCGTAACCGATTGATCGAGATCGATTGAATCGATTGAACGAAAATGATTAAATTAAGATCCATTCCTCGTTATGGAATGACTTCTTCGGAATCAAGTCACACATTCAGTAGATTACACCTCAAGGATAGACTCTGTGGCTGAGTTGGAAGAGACCTCACGTTGCTCTGCTTTTTATGTCGCGCTTGCTTCTTTGGCTTTGGTTTTCTAAATACATTTTCGCAAATATTTTTGATGGTTTTCTTGGCTTATTTTTTCGAACTTCGTATTCATATCAAACTCACTAAATAAAACAGTGTTCTAATCAGATGCTAATACGATTTTAGATGATCGTGTAGGCACCGTCTAGCGCAGCCAACGGGTCTCTTGCCTCAACCAAACAATCAAAGTGAGTGCCTGACCCTTCTTTCCCTTGACCCTCTTGAATCTTAAATCATTTGATAGAACGCTAGTTGGTTATGCAAAGGTCACAAATGCCTACTTTCAATGAAGTGTTCTAGGATTCATCACGTACACTCGCTATAGAATTGATATGCCATAAAACTTTTACATGTCAGCTATGTTAAACAAAAGATAGACTCATTGATCAATTAAGTTCTCATAATGTAGACCGTGCTTGAGTAACTAAGTTTAGTCTAGCTCGATCATGGACAACTTGTGCACAAGGTAAAAGTTTTCTCGAACGGCACTCCGGGGCCACGGAACCGATTCGGCCTAGGGGGAAACACGGTATGGTTGTGCGGAATGTTAGCACAGGTCATGCGGGGACTTTCAGCGGGGCTCGCTACTTGTCTTGAAAGGGTCATGTCTAACAAAGCTATAAGTTCAAGATGGCTTGTGGTGTTAGTGACCATCACTTATAAAATTGCACATGATATGCTAGTAAATGATAACAGTTGACATGGAAGAACATGGTAAGTCTCGTATTACACGGCATGCTCTGCCGTGTGCAAGTTCTAGCATAATTTACATTTGGCATATCCTATGCTTGTCTAAAATTTATTATAATGGCTAGAAAGATCATAAATTAAGTCACTTCTTCAACCAAATGAGAGTGTGGAACTTAATTTTACATACACCAGTACAAGTGTAATGTACTGATCCTCGCTCTCCACAGGTACCCCGAACCAAGAAGGGAGTGCCACTTAACTCAAGGCGACGCTAGTTATTTTGAAGCCTCGTCCGTCTGCTAAAGGCTTGTTTTGATCCTCAGAAGACTCCACACTCAGTCCAGAAGAAAGATGTCTCGACTCCCCCCACGATAGCAGGTCTTTTGAATATTTTACTTGTAAATAGGAATGTAATGTATGGAACGACTATCTTATCGGCGTTTATTTTGTAATCGAGTTATGTTGTAAGCCCGTGCGGTAAGGATTGTAATAGAGTCTTGTAAATGATGTCTATTATCAATAAAATAAAAGTTTCTTCTGTCTCAAATGTGTTGTTCAATTTCTTTGCATACTCTATTAGATATTGTATTTCGGATAACCTTATGACTACATCTTGTGCGATTGTAAATTAGGTTCGTACGACATCACGCTTGGGGGACGACTATCGATTCTACGGAATCAGGGCGTGACATAATGGTATCAGAGCACGGCTTTACATCCTTTAGCTTCTCGTCTAGAGTCTCAAACCTTTGACCTCGTGTCAATGAGATAAGTTGTTCCATACAGTGAGTCTATAATATTTTGAGACTAATGTGTGTTGTCAGCGTATTTTAGAAGTGGCAAAACCTGTTGTCATGCCCCACTACCAAAATACTGGAGAGTGGGGGCGGGCACAGCCAGCTACGTATATTGAAGTGCAACCTACTTCGCTATATGGTCACGGCTGTCTAGATACATAAGGGTTTAACTACAAGCCATTAGTCTCTTATGGTCATCAACAAGCCTATTGTCTCAATCTCAAGCAAGTAATAGCAGTTACAAGATGTCAGAGTACCAAATATACAATAGTAAGACGTTCCGTACATTACATATTTGGATGATCATGAAGCTAGTCATACAAAATGTGAAGACTAGCAAGAGTTTCAGTCGTACATGATCAACCCTAGGATTTGTTAAACATGCTACAGCCCGTAGGCAGACAGTAAGTAAAGTGCAATCGAGCTAACACGTGCTCGTCGGCTAAACGCCTCAAAAGAATACTTTTACAAAGAGTGGGAGAGCAAAAATAAAACCTACTCATTGTTAGGGTTACGCCTGGTGGTCACCATCTGGCTGGAAGGTAGGGAGATCCTCTGAAGCTGCTCCGATATCTGGCCATGTAAAACCAGCTGGGTCAGATCCCAGAAAGAGCAAGTGCCACAAAGAAGGCTTTACTTAAGAACTAAAACCAACATATCAGAACATAAAATAAGACAGATAATAATAAGACGTGAAATCTAAATAGAGCAATAAATGTCAAGAGGATGAGAAATCATTTCGATCAGTTATTGATAAGATAAGCATAAGCAATCATGTTCCGAAGTTGCCAGGTACTAGAACAAGACAAGGCTTGGACTGGTTAGACTCCATCCAACATTCACGGCCAAGAAATAAGTACGGCTTGATACTTTAACTAACTAAGGTTATCACAGGCCTAGTTACTAGCAAGATGCAATGAGATGTTCCAACAGCCACAAGCCTTGCAGACCATCCAGGTTATCTAGACAAAATTAGGGGTTGAATTCATGTTGGTACATTGCCCAAGAAACACATGTACCCTTAAGTAGCTTGGAGGGTACAACACATGACAGTGTGCAGGAAATGTGCCCTACTCGACGGCAGGATACAAATCCCATGATGGGGCGCCCAGATAACGGGATTGCCTATAGCTGGAAAATCTCTTCATGACTACTGGATTATTCTAGTTATTTAGTCTTAGTCAGTTTCAGTAGGTACCCCTAACCGTGGTACTCAGGGGTCCATGCCCTAGACATGATGCAAGATAATACTGGTTCATTTGTACAAACACAATCGTCCACGGTGTCCAGGCCATTCATTCTTGTCATGTCATGCTAGCCGTCGCAACAACATTCAATAGTTCCCATCAGGCTTACTTGTCATATCAGGCTATGTCATGTCACGTCAATTTACTTGTTATACCATGCAGTGTACAATTATCATTCCAATCATATAATCCAATTCGTGATTGTCAAGTTCATGACAAAAAGTGTAAGAACATATAAGAGGGCAAACGGGATATGTCAAGGGGCTCAAGTCTCTACGCTAGCGAAACTAGGCTAGGCCAAGGGGCCCCGAGCGTAAAATATCTTTACGCGGGGAAGACCAAGGAAAGACAGCTCTATGCGAGCAAGGCTGCACACGAGCGAGACTCTACGCGAGCGAGCGAGTCTACGCGAGCGAGAGTAGCCCCTGCGTAGAGTCGAATCAACTCAGCGTAGAACAGATTGCGCTGGCACGTAAGCACGTGTGCGTAAAGGGAAAACACTACGCTGGCACGTAAAAAAATGTGGGCGTGAAGGGAAAACACTATGCTGGCACGTAAGAAAACGTGGGCATAAAGGCTTCTTCCTCTCTCCAAGGCTGAGACAAGCAGCCATGGGACTCAAGAACTCAAGAAACCCCATCTCGGCCAAAACTTGATGAAATCCAACCATTCAAAAGCCAAACTTGCGTAAAATCAAAATTCCTACTACATGGGACTCTCAATTTTTGGAAGCAACCAAGTTTAGTAGATCAAAACCATGAAGATTCAAAAAAATGCCAAAACCTAGATATACGAAAATTCATGCATCCAAGTAAAAAATGCCAAGTTCTAAACTACTCTGAGGCCACGAAAAGAAGCTAATGGAATCATAAAAGGAAGGGGTCCTCAAGTGGAAGCAAGGTGCACTTGCCTACTGTAGGTGTTCGGTGGAGAAGGAAATAAGGAAGAAGAAGAGGAGTTAATGAGAAATGAATGAGGAGAGAGAAGGGTTGTTGGGTTAATAAATGATGGATGGTGGTAGGTAGGGATTTGCATACTAACCCAAACCGAGCCAAACTAAGCCAAACCCAACCTAAACCGATGCATGCCAAAGACAAAATAGACCACACGAACCATGAAATGCTAACTAACACATGCCAATGCAAAAACCCAAGACTAGCCAACCAGGACAAGTTGAAATACGGGTCCGAGATACATATACATATACCAAAATATGTATAACAAAATCCGTGGATAACAACTCTACCCAACTTAAAAAAATTCTGTCCTCGAAATTTAATCAAGAGGCTAGAGATGTCTAGCAAGTTATACTAATCACAAGCAAGTTATAACTAGGCAATAAATCAAGCAATCATTCATGCAAGCAATAAAGTTGAAGGCATAAGGCATAAGAAGACATTATACCTTACGAGTCAAGCAGGTCGGGATATCGCGATCAGATATCATCCTCATGCTCCCACGTTGACTCACCCAAAGAGTGATGACCCCAAGCAACACGGACTAACTTGATAGTCTTGTTTTTGAGTATCTTCTCTCTTTGATCCAATATGGATACGGGTCTCTCCTTATAAGAAAGGTTGAAACCAACCATCAATTCCGAATGATCAAGGACATGACTCGGATCCGGGATATACCGTCGTAATTGGGATACATGGAAGACGTCATGCACCTCACGTAACGACGGCGGAAGAGCGAGACAATATGACATATCACCTACTCGTTCTAGAATGTTGAACGACCCTATATACCTAGGACTAAGCTTTTCCCGTACGTCGAAACGAATGACGCCACGGGTAGGCGAGATCCTAAGGAATACATGGTCGCCGACAGTAAATTCAAGGGAACGCCGATGAGAATTGGCCCAATGATGCTGGCGATCTTGTGCAACTCGAAGATAATCTCTGACTTGCCTGACCACCTCAATAGTCCGTGTGATCATCTCTGGACCAAGCATCTGCCTCTCGCCTATATCATCTCATGCTAGCAGAGATCTGTACTTTTTACCGTACAAGGCCTCAAAAGGTGCCATCTGGATACTGGCCTGGAAACTGTTATTATAGAAGAACTCCACGAGATGCAGGTGATCTTCCCACGAACCACCGAAGTCGAGTGTACATAACCACAATATATCTTTAAGAGTCTGGATCGTGCGTTCTGACTGACCATCTGTCTGCAGATGATAAGCTGAACTGAAATTGAGACGAGTCCCTAAACTTTTCTGAAGACTCCGCCAAAAGTGCGATGTGAATCTTGAATCTCTGTCGGATATAATACTGACCGGTACTCCATGCAACCTGACTATCTGTCTGAGCTACATCTCTGCAAGCTGATCCGTCGACTGACTAACCCTGAAAGAAAGAAAATGAGCTACCTTGGTGAGTCTGTCGACTATAACCCATATAACATCTCTCCCAGCTGGGGATCTAGGTAATCCAGTTACAAAATCCATGGTAATGTGCTCCCATTTCTATTCTGGGATCAGTAAAGGTTGAAGAAGTCCAGCCGGTCTCTGATGTTCAGCTTTAACTTGTTGGCAAACTAAACATCGAGAGACAAACCGGGATATCTCTCTCTTCATGCTATTCCACCAAAAATACTGTCGGATATCACGATACATCTTCGTACCGCCCGAATGAATCAAATTCTGAGAACTGTGAGCTTCTGTCATGATCTCATGTCTGATATCACCACTAGGTACACAAGGACGCCTCCCATGTCGAAGTGTACCGTTCTCATGGATACATAATTCTGGTCTTCGTCCTGCTACACATTCTGTCCTAAGCCGCTGAAGCTTAGAATCTGCTAACTGAGCTAACTTGATCCTCTCAACTATACTGGACTGAACTTGCATACTGGCCATCAATTCCACATTGGTAGGAAGGACAACTTCTATACCCATCTTCTGAAGATCTGCTAACAACTCTGGTTGTGTTGTTAGAAAATAAACTCCGTCTCTTCTGCTCAATGCATCTGTAACAACGTTGGCCTTCCCAGGATGATACTCCAGGCTGATGTCATAATCCACAAGTAGCTCTAGATATCTCCTCTGACGCATGTTAAGATCCTTCTGAGTAAACACATACTGCAGGCTCTTGTGGTCGGTAAAAATCTCCACCCTATCTCCATACAAATAATGCCTTCACAACTTCAATACAAAAACTACTGCTGCCAGCTCCAAGTCATGGGTCGGGTAATTTCTCTCATGATCACGAAGTTGACGTGACACATAAGCAATTACCTTTCCATGCTGCATCAAAACACATCCTAAACCTCTGCCTGAAGCATCACAATACACTGAGAATCCTCCGGTCCCATCTGAAAGCGTGAGAATGGGTGTCATCATCAAGCCTCGCTTCAACTTCTCAAAAGAATCCTAACATTCTGCTATCCAAGTAAACTGCACATCCTTGCGAGTCAACTGGGTCATAGGTGCTGAAATTCGTACAAAGTCTAAAATAAATTGCCGGTAGTAGCGGCCAAGCCAAAAAAACTACAAACTTCTGCACCTGTGCTGGGTACCGGCCACGTCTTAATAGCCACGATCTTCTGGGGATCCACTTTTACTCCACCTCTGGTGATGATATGACCCAAGTATGAAATGCGATCGAGCCAGAACTCGTATTTACTGAACTTCGCATACAACTGGTGTTCTCGAAGAATCTGGAGGACAACTCTAAGATGCTGCTCATGCTCTGATTCACTTTTGCTGTAGACCAGGACGTCATCTATGAACACAATCATAAACTGATCCAAATAAGGCATGAAGATACGATTCATGAGGTCCATGAATACAGCCGGCGCATTAGTTGCTCAAAAGGGCATAACAAGGAACTCCTAATCCCATACCTGGATCTAAATGCCGTCTTCGGGATGTCCTGTTCTCTGACTCTGATCTGGTGGTATCCTGACCGCAAGTCAATCTTCAAAAATACGGACGCCCCTTTGAGTTGATCAAACAATTCATCTATCCTCGGAAGAGGATATCTGTTCTTGATTGTCATTAAGTTAAAGGTACGATAGTCAACACATAATCTGGACGTACCATCCTTCTTTTTTACAAGAAGTATCGGGGCTCTCCAAGGCGATCCACTAGCACGGATGATTCCCTTGGTCCTGAGTTCTTCAATCATTTTATACAAGATCTCCAATTCTGACAGTGCCATCCGGTAGACTCTCTCTGACACTGGTGCTGCTCCGGGGATCAAGTCTATGGTGAACTTGATCTCTCTCTCTGGTGGAATACCTGGAAGCTCCTCGGAGAAAACATAGGGAAACTCTTCTACAACTCTGGGAAATCGAACTGCCGCTGCCACTGCCATCCGAAATACTGGAGGAGAAGGTTCGATTCTGTCTTGGAAAAATAAAAACTTTGGCTCACCAGGAATACTAAAAATAATCTTACCGATATGGCAATCTATTTTAGCATACTGGTCCCTCAACCAATCCATCCCTAAGACCACGTCATAATCGGCCATCGGGAATTCTATCAACCTAGTAGGAAACTCTCTACTGCTAACTACGATCTGATACGAGAAAAATACTCTATCGACTCCCACAAGTCTATTACCAGTAAGTATATTGAGCCTTACTGATAATGACTCGGGCTCCAGTCATATCCGTGTCGTGAATCGTACAGACATAAATGAATGCGATGCACCAGAATCAAATAACGCTGATGCTGGAAAGGAGTTGACGAGAATAGTACCTGCCACTACCTCACTTGATGCTAGCTCCTCCTCTACGGTCAAAGCTATCACTTGACCTTGCCCTCTGGGTGCTGGTCCCCTCTGTTGAAAATCTCTCGGGCGGTTCTGGATCTGATCTTGGACTTGTGCATACTGTTGGAGGTTCTGCTGCGGAAATGCTTGGGCCTGAGGCGGCAAGGGCCTCGAAAACGGGTACTGTTACTGCTGCTAGACTGGTACTGGGGCTGGCCCCCTAACCGAGGGACTAGAAAAGGTTGAAGAAGATGAACAATGATATCCATACCCCAAGCTTTGAAGGGCCAAGAGGCTGCTGTAGGATGTAGAAATTCAGACGGCTGATGAATAAAATCAGCATGAATCTGACATGCTTTACATCTTTTGGCATAGTCTACAGCATCTGCTATCATAGAGGGCCAATAATACCCCATTCTTCGAATGCGGTCTTGTAATTTAGGACCCGGTTGATGAGTACCACAAATACCATCATGAGCTTCTCGCAGCGTTTGTTTGGCTTCACTTTCTGAGAGACAGCGCAGCAAGAGTCCATCATATGAACGACGGTATAGCATATGCAAAGACAAATCATAATAGAATCTAAACGATCGTCTCTTGATAGATACAGCTTTTTTAGGATCTTCAGGCAAAATCCCATGAACTGCATAATCAATGAATGGAGTTCTCCAATCCTTCTGTTGGGAACTTGACTCTGTGACATAACTTTGTTCAATATACAGATTATTCTTCACACAGAACAAGTCTCGGTCCAACAAAGTAATTGTATTTTGCCTTCGAA
This sequence comes from Iris pallida, assembly GCA_029216955.1. NCBI lineage: Eukaryota > Viridiplantae > Streptophyta > Magnoliopsida > Asparagales > Iridaceae > Iris > Iris pallida. The sequence continues at coordinate 29,633,453 of JANAVB010007399.1, forward strand.
TTGGGATAGCCAAGTCTGCAGCTAAGCTAGCAAGAGCATCAGCCTCCACATTCTGAGAACGTGGTACAAATTCAATGAAGAATCCTTTGAATAAAAGGACCAACTCGACTACCACCTGATGATAGGGAATGAGATCAGGATTTCTGACTTCATAAGTCCCTCTAACTTGATTAACGATCAATTGAGAATCTCCACAAGCCTCTAGGAATTCAATATCCAATTGTTTTGCTACTTGGAGACCGATCAATAGAGCATTATATTCTGCTACATTGTTGGAGCATGGCTCATTAAGAGAATAGGCACGGTATATGACCATTTTGTCAGGAGAAACCAAGACGATTCCTACCCCAGAGACAATATTGCCTTTAGGTCCCACTCGTGACGCTCTATCAAAATATAATTGCCATATGTCATTCTTCAAAGTCATGTTACAATCCACGACTTCATCTGGAATGTCCTCATATAACTTCGATGTTTCCGGTATAGGATGAGCAGCAAAGAAATCAGCTAATGCTTGACCCTTACTGATTTTTGAGGTATATAAACCATGTCATAAGGAGTAAGCAACATCGCCCAGGTGGCTAACCTGGAGTTAAGAATGCTTGGTTTTCTCATCAATACCCGAATGGAATTTATTCTGGAGATGACATGAATAGTCTGTCCTGTCACATAATGTCTTATCTTTTGGACAGCAAAAACCAAGGCTAGACATTCCTTTTCCACAGGAGTATACCTGTGTTCAGCTCCGACCATCATTCTGCTCAGATAATATATTGCTTGTTCATGACCCATATCACTTTTCTGTACAAGAAGAGCGCCAAGTGAATAATCCAAGGCTCGAACATATAACAAAAATGGTCTTCCTACTACTGGAGGCACCAGAACAGGTGGATTTGTAAGGTATTGTTTAATATCATTGAAGGCTTTCTGACATGCTTCATCCTAAACAAATAATACACCTTTCTTCAATAAACGGGAGAAAGGTTGGCATCTCCCAGAGAGATTGAATATAAATCTTCTGATATAAGCAATACGATCCTGAAAGCCACAGAGTTCTTTCAGATTACGAGGAGGACGCATTTCAAGAATTGCTTTAACCTTATCAGGATCAACATGGATACCCTGAGAGGTAATGACAAATCCTAAAAACTTGCCACTAGAAACCCCTAAGAAAGACTTAGTAGGGTTCATTTTCAATTGATGCTGGCGCATCAATTCAAATACTGTCTTCAAGTCCTGAATGTGATCATTCTTTAACCGACTTTTAACAGCAATGTCATCTACGTAGCATTCAACTATTTTTCGTAGATATTCTTGAAAGATATTGCTCATAGCCCGTTGATATGTAGCACCGGCATTTTTAAGGCCAAACGGCATAACCGTATAGCAATAAACCCCAAGGGGTGTACGAAAAGCAGTATGCTTCTTATCTTCTGGATGCATTTTGATCTGATTGTATTCTGAGAATCCGTCCATGAAAGACATGCGTTCAAAACCACATGTATTGTCTATCATGACATCAATAATTGGAAGTAGAAATTCGTCCTTTGGACAAGCTGTATTAAGATCTCGATAATCTATACAAACTCGGACCTTTCCGTTCTTCTTCATAACAGAAACAATATTAGCAACCCAATCCGGGTGTTGCTCTTCACGAACAAACCCACATGTAATCAACTTTTTGACTTCTGCTTCAATTGCATTCATCATATCTGGTCTAAAGCGCCGTTGCTGTTGTTTTACAGGCTTGACATTAGGCAAAATATTGAGTTTATGAGTAGCAACTTTAGGATCTAACCCTGGCATATCCTCATAACTCTATGCAAAGATGTCAATATATTCTTTGATAAGTTTTATCAACTCTTCCTTTTCAACTTCGGAAAGATGCTTACTGATGAATATTGGTTTGGACGTAGTTCCATCTCCAACATCAATCTGGATAACCTCATCTTCTGTAGGTGGCTGTCGCTGTTCAAAATGGATTTTCCACTGAGTATCCATCTGTTGAGCCCAAGGATCATTCTCAAATGGCTCTGATTCACCATCAATTTGAACCATATTGACTGAGAATATTTGTCCGGATTTATCATATGAGGAATAAGATATATCGGATTCGACGAATTGGATTTCTTCCGAATCTGATGACTGCGAAAAGCTAGAAGAGAATTCTTCTTGTATATCGTCATTAAACATGTGGGACAGATCATATCCCAACCCATGACGAGTCTTCTGGTAAAACGGGTCACCACATAATGGTAGTCGTCTACCCTTGCCTTGATTGAGACCTTGTATAGTCTTTAAATCATATCCCATGTTCTGGATAATCTTGATAGATTGTTGACTATACTTGTCAATTCGGATCCTTCCTTTGTCTTTATCTTTCAGCTCATCTGCCTGAGCAACAGAGATATTTCTAGCCAGACCAAACACGATTTGGCGCTTGTTTTTCTTATTAGACGGAACCACGAAATAAGATTCTTTGTGACGTCTAAAAGTTACGCAAGCTTGTGATGAAGCGGCTACAGGTAGAAGATAGGAAGAAGATGTCAGAAACCTTTGAGCATAAGGTCCAACATCTACCTGAGGAGGAAAAGAATTTTCCTTATGATCAATGTATAAAGTTTCTTCTGGCTCTATGTCGCCTTTATATTGATGACTTTGCTTATCCGAAGATAAAGTCATTCTTTCAATAAACTTGACAACCATATACTCGAAAAGGAAATCTTCATTGATATCAAAAAGTACAGAATGATCAATATTTACATCATTTATAATCTGATTACTACGCTTTGGATTAATCAACAGTGGACCATTATCCATCTTCTGCGTAGATTTGCCAAGATTGACAGTTAATGGTGGTTCTGGATCATTCGTACAAGAAGTACGCCCTTTGACCTTGATCATAAAGGATTGAACTTGGCTCTTAGTAGGAACATTTACTAATTCCTCAGATGAAGTTTGAGTTCTTCCTTTAACCTTGATTATCAAAGGTTGATCATTGACAGGTTAGGATTAGATTGGTCCCTTGACTATGATCTTCAAAGGTTGCTCTTCTGGCGGATCTTCATTAAGAGACCGATCCTCAGTAGATGATTGATCCTCAGCTATGTTTGATATCTCTTTCATATGCTCTTGTTTATAAAGCCTTGAATCAGAAAAATAGGCTTCGACACCCTTTAAAGGATTGATATCAGCAAACTCAGTCTTCACAACTCCTTGGGAATTCACATACTTGAAGCATTGGTGGAGAGTTGAAGGCACGATATTATGCTCATGTAACCATGGTCTTCCAAGAAGGATATTGTAGGATACGTCTGAGTTGATAACATAGAAGGTTACCATAGTTCGGAGATCGCCAATCTGAATCTGTAGACGAATCTTCCTCAGTGGTTTACTCTTGCCAGAGTTAAAACCGACTATCGTAGTACTAGTGTAAGTCAGATCACTAGTAGGAATCCTCAGGGGTCTTAGCATACTCTGAAGAATTATGCTAATTGAAGACCCAGGATCAATGTAGATCCTATCAATTTCAGTAGATCCAATATACCCAGTATAGCACAGAGGCCTGTCATGTTTGTTATGCTTCAACAGCATATCTTCTTGTGTAAAGGTGATGTTGGGAATTGCTTCCATCGTACTATGATATTGCGGACATGAAACTGGAGTATTATCAGGATTCTTGAGTTGAGCCAAGCATGAATCTGCTTACAGTAAGGCTTCACTGAAAGTCTCCCTGCTTTCTCTAGAAAGGCGAAGCAGTTCAAATATAGACAGTCTAGCCGGAGTATTAGCCAACTAAGCTAGAATATCAAACTTGTAAGGCTTCATCACCACCCCCTGACTGGAAACAGACTTCAATGGGACGTCAAAGCGTACTGCTTTCTGTTTCCCCTTTTCAACCACAGAAGGTTTAGCCGGAACAGGAGAAGGTTGAGTTGGTAGTGTTTCCACTACGTCTTCTGCTTCTTTAGAAGATCCTTCATAATCTTTATGGTACTCTTTCCCAGATCTTGTACCAGCAAAAGTTTCTTCTGCAGACTCAGGAGAAAGAAGTACCATATTACAGGATTTAGTCTTCCCTCTCTTAGCCTTCTTCTTGTAAGGAGCTTCAGAACCCAATCCAACAGTGGAATTTTGATTTTGAATTTGTAAAGGAAGTCGTATTCCTTTATCATAATTCAAACCTTCTGCCTTTTGAAAGTCATAACCCATCTTTTTCATGAGAAGGACAGATTGCTGACTATACAAATGAGTGGGCAGCGGACTTTTAACGGGTGTTTCAACAGAAGAGGAAAAAGCAGGACCTTCTGTAACCACAGAAGAATGAAGAATAGATGTCTCTGTAGCTACGGGAGAAGAAGGATTCGGAATACGAAGAAAAATCCCTGTCGGAGCTTTTTCATAAGCAGCGAAGACTTGTTGCGCCCGGTATAAGGGAACACTATTCATGGCTAGCCACTGCTGATGAGTAAGCTTGAGCTTGGTAGGAGGAGCTAGACTTGGAGGACAGATGTTCAGTCCTCTCAATCTATCTTCTAAAGGAAAGCCATCCCATAGCCGATCCAAGTCATCAGGATCTGGAATATCATGAGAAATTATGTTGCAGGTTTTGACTTTCTTATCCTTCTTGGATTTTGAAGTTTTACCTTCATTCTCCAACTCAGGCACTAAGTCAGGATGTACCCACATGATTTCACCATTCTTTTGTGTGAGTGGCAACAATCCTGCATTTTCTTCTCTGGCAGACAGAATATTCATGATCTTCATTGTCGCCTTCGAAATTGGGATAATTCCACCTGAGACTTGCTGTGGAGGAAAATCTCCGAACTGAAGAGAAACCATATTGGTCGTAACCGTATGGTCATCATTGGTTAAAGCAATAGCACCACCATTTATCAGCTCTTGGATTTTCTTTTTCAAGACATAGCAAGCACTGGTAGGATGATTAATGTATCTATGACAGATACAATATTTGGAATTATCAGTCAAATTCACCTCATTAGGCCTCTTGGGCTCCGGAATCTGAAGTTTGCCACTTTTCACCAGACATTGGAATATTCCTGGGATATCACTTTCGTCAAAAGAGTATTCTTCTTTTGGCCTGGAAGATTCTGGATTATTCGGCGTCGTTTTGTTCTTGGAAAGATTGACCATAAGAGTATTTTTTTCCTTTCACATTACGATTGCCAGAATTATTACCAGGATTACTTTTCTTCCCTTTATCTTCTGAAGCGAAAATCATTCCATGCTCACGAGCCAACCTACCATTGGTCTCGGCGGAAACTGCTGCTATGATGGACGAAGCCCAATCTGTGAATTGGAAACCCATGAAAACAGCGATGGATGGTCTCAGATTCATCTTGCATGTATCAATCAATGCTGAATCTGGCATACCAGGAGGCATCTTTAGAGTAGCCTGTCGAAAATGTTCTATGAACGTCCGAGTATCTTCTTTCTCCTTTTGTTTGATTTCTATCAAGGAGGACATGTTCATGTCCATACCTCCTTCATAGAAGCGGGAGAGAAATATTACCTTGAATTCGTCAAAAGACAAAATAGAATTATCGGGTAAGCTACGATACCAGTCGTAAGCTGAACCCGTCAAGCACCCGATGAACACTCGAATGAGAAGAGCATCATTTTTTCTGCAAGTGCACAGTCATAATATTAAAATAATTGATATATCAACTGGGAGATGCTTTTCCATCGAACAAAACCATAGATTGTGGCTTGAATTTCGGTGGAAAGGATATATCATTCCAATGAGGAGGATAAGGTTGCTTAATCCCTAACCTCTGGAGCTGATCTTTGTGCCTCAAAACTTCAAAATGTGCTTTGAGCTCATGCACTGCTTAAATGGCTTCACTGGTTTGAGGAAGCACATTTGATTGAATAGTTGGATGTACCGTAACCCCCACTGGAGGTGGTACGTCTTCAGGAATGATGAGATCTGGAGATGCAGAATTTTGATTAACAGCAGGCTCTTGAATATTCAAAGGTATTTCAGCCCCTTGACTATCTTGAGTTTGTACTGCTGTCTGAACCGGAGTTACAATTGCTGGTTGAGCAGTTTGTTGGGCCGCTATTATCTGGTGCATGCTTTGCATCATGTTAAGCATGTCTTTCAATGATTGCTCAACACCAGTGAGACGTTGTTCCGTATTAGCAGATGACGTCTCTGGTTCATCTCCAACAACGTAGGATTCAACCTCTCTTGAAGATATAGAGGGATTAGTATAGAAGTATGAATCCACACTATCGGTATCAGACTCAAAAGATTGAGTACCCCCAGCTTCTGAATCAGAAGTCTGCAATTGTCTTTGTCTTCTTGATCGAGTATTCTGATATACTCCTTCAAAGGAATCAAGAAGTCTGTTGAACTATTGTTGACCTGGAGTTTGGGACATATTCCGTCTTGGATGTCGTCCTCTGTTAGTATGAGATGCCATATTGACTGATGCATATGACAGCTCATGTTCTTGGTCTTCAGCTTGATGTTGAGGCGAATTAAAACTTAATCGATCAAAAACTGACCGTTTTGAAGCTGAACAACAACAGTTGATCACAACCTGGTGATATTCACAATAATATTTTTCTTGGGGGAGTGTCACCGGAGATTGTCTGTTCTTACGCTTTTGCATTAGCAATTCACGTAAATCAGAAGGAACAGATGGAGTATTCTTCTTTATTACATTTGGGGTAGAAAAACGTTTAGTCCCTTGTGTATAAAGAAGATTACTGGCTGCATTCGCAGAACCAAACTGTACATTTCTACGCGTTTGGAGTCGTGTGCGTAAATCTTGAGATTTTTGAGCACGAAGGACTCCATTTTCATGGCGTGTAATTTGTAAGTTTGGTACTTTGTGTAAAGCAGTATAAGAAGGTTGTTGGTGTAGGACAGAAGCCTTACCAACAACATTTTTACGCTGTACACGTTTAGGTATATTCACATTAGATGTAAAAATATCGTTGTGAATTTTTTCTACACTGTCAAAGACAGGAGACTTACCTTTACACGTAGAGCGTAAAAATTGGTTATCTACCACGTCACAGACGGAAGATTTTGTTTTACGCGAGGAGCGTAATTTATTTGGGCCTACCACGTCACCGACGGGAGACTGATTCTTACCCTCAGAAGCATTAACATTAGAGTCTGCCGTATTACAAATGGGAGACTTATGCTTATGCGTTGAGCGTAAAACATGGTTTTTACCCACTGGGCGTAAAGCCTGGTTTTTACGCAGTGGGCGTGAAACCTGATTATCTTCACCGTGACAGACGGGAGATAAGTTGTCACACTTAGAGTGCAACTCTGAAGTAAGGACTGCCTCGTTACGAACGGGAGCCCCTACAACAGGAGTGGGAAGAATTCCCTTGTCATCAGAAACAACAGAGAGATCAGAAGCCACTTTGGATTTAGGAATCCAAACTTTTCGTGCTTTGCGAGACTTTTGAACATTGGAGCAGCGAAAACCGCCCCCAGTTCGGAGCATTTCTTCATAGGCAGTCTGGTCGAAGTACACAACCAGAGTCTTCCTGGTCGAACCGACCGAAACATCATCATATTGAGCAATTGCCTTCTCATCAGAGGAGAAGGTAGTCCCCAGCATAGTCGCCATTTTGTTTTACTTAACAAAATGCCAGGAAAAATTGGCTTTTGAAAATAAAACGAGAAAAAGTACAAGAAGTACAAATTTGATTCTGGGAAAGTATTGCTATGGAAGTCTGATCTGTAAATGATCACTTTGTTCCTTGGACCATATGATGATGATGAAGATCGCTGCTTGTAGTTGAACAACCGGAAGAACTAAGTCACCAAAAAGGTATCGACGCACTTGGGCACTGATGGCGAGGCCGAATGCTTTCCTGCTTTGCTTCACTCTGTTCTGGAAGAAAGGTTGAAGAAGAATGCTATCGAAAATCAAAATCTCTAAGTTCTGATCTCTGTATTCTCTCTTGTCTCTGTCTGTGTGTCTGAGAAAAATAAGTCCATTTATAGACTTGGGCTCTTGTGCGTAAAAACTCAGCGAAAGTTCCGTCTTTACGCCAACAACCGCCACCCACGACCAAAGTCATCCTCTGTATACGTTGATACGTGTCCCATCATTTCATTAAGAATAGGATGCACGTACACATGTTCTTCGGGATGTGTGGCATAAAAGCCATGTAGGCAAACCACGTTCCAAGCTGGTCAGAAAGAATAGGGCGTAAAAATAACCCCAATGTACTCTGAGCGTAAAGCAGTAGACTTGGCGTAAAATAGCCCCGACATAGACTTCCCGCGTAAAGTGGTTGTTAAATAACCTTGAGCGTAAAAGTAGCTCAAATAGACTTTACGCACACGTCAACTGTTGAGCGTAAAAGCTCGTATAGTCTTCATGCGTAAAAGAAGCCATAGTGTGAGCGTAAAGTAGCTCAATCCACATACTAAACGACAACATTGGTCTCTGTGTAAAAACAAATCCCTTTGAATTCTGTGATATATGCCATCATTAATATCTCCATGTCAAAGTTCGCATTAAATGCGAGACTTGACAGCTTTATCCAGCGTAAAAGTGGCTGATTTGTCCTTGGCGTAAAACCATGGGTGTAGACCCGAGCGTAAAATGATCTGCCTGCTTTAGGCGTAAAGTGATTAGCCTTGTCTTGGGCGTAAAGTATTTAGCCTCTCTGCGGCATAAAGTAGATCAATTTGAGTGGAATGATCTATCACTTTGACTCTTTCTTTGAAGCACTTTTTACGCTCCTACAAGACCCCCTTCAAAGTTTTCAAATATCTCCAAAATTTGGAACACTTTGAACAGAAGCGAAAAAATTGAGTTTTGACCAGTCAGCGTAAAATTCGGGATACGCAACAGTCATCCGCGTAAAAGCGGGGACATCCAACAGTCGACATAATTTCCAATAGTGTCGGTCAACACTTAACCGTCACAATGAATTTCTTTCTCGAAACTTTCGAATGCCTTTTCGCTTCCCCGAGTTTGCATTAATAATGAGCAGTTTCCAACGAGGAATATGAAGAGTTGATTTAATTGTATAAATAAGAGGAAATTCTTCACACTTGTCATTCATCCTCATAGTGACATGGCGCCTAAGAGCGAGATTACCAACAAAGAGGCTTCGAGCTCCATGCTTGATTTTGAGCGAGCATACAATCTTTTAGAGTGCTTTGGACTGACTCCAGCAGTCTTCAGTCGCATCGATGGCGGTCCTTCAACTGTGTATGAGGGAACAGGAGATGCAGAGGCATTTCTTAATCTGATGCGTCGCTCCGGGATTCGCAATATGCACGAGTTAGGTGCCTCCCTTCGTCAGCCCAACGAAGGAGATGAAAAATAATGTTTTATGTATTACGACTCTTTTATCTGTAGGTGCCACTCCCCTCTTATAAATAAAATTTTGATGTTGATCTCATCTGTTGATGTACAGAATTATTTAATCACTTCTTTTGACTGCTTCTATGGTTGTTAATTCCCAAGAAACAAACCAACACGTGGCATCTGTCTTGTGGTTACGAGAGCCTTTTAATAGGATCTTCTCCCGAAATAAACTCACACCAACAGTTTCTTCAATCTTTATAAATAGCCGAGAATGTTTCATATATTCTCATTCTCATTCCTCTGAAGATAACTTTTTGCAACGTCGTTTTCCAACAAGTGACAATGGCGATGCTTTCCAACAGCGTTCCTTTGTACGCCCAGTCATCAGATGTAGATTCAACCACTATTAGAGAAAAACCATTTGACTTAAGTGGTAAGTCCGATCGTAAGCAATTATCTGCCTTTCGAATTTTTTGTTGAAAACAGCTGCTCATGAGCGTAAATTCTTGACGAGCGTAAAAAGCCTTGCTAATGAAGTGCACATGAAGCATCGGCATAGAAGCCTTGTTGAATGGTGGTACACCTGAGATACGCCAAAAACCTTGCTAAAGCACTAGCGTAAAAGCCTTGCTGAAGCACTGGCGTAAAAAGCCTTGCTGAATAGTGATACACCGGAAGCACTGGCGTAAAAGCCTTGCTGAATAGTGATACACCTGAAGCACTGGCGTAAAAAGTCTTGTCATCTGTTTTTAGTTAGCGTTTAATACGCATCTGATGATACTTCTGTTGTTTTCTGCAGAATTTTAGCTGAAGAGATTTTCCAGAACCGGTATTGGCGACTTTGACGCTGTGAGGAGCGTTCTTCTGACATCAACATCAGGGAGCTCATGCGCTTTTGACGTGCAAATCAATCAACTCAGAACTCTTCGTGGGATAGAAGGGTCTTCCTCTATTGGTAGGAAGAGCCTTTATACACGGAGAGTTGGATGGTGGAGTAAACTCTAACCCAAGAAATTGGGTAGTAGAGTTCCTTTCACGGCGGAACTAGGAATCGTATCCCAATGCTGGATATATTTCCATCTTCTCTGAAAGGCTGCCCCTACTCCACCAGTTGTATTGGCAGCAACACGCCTTCGGGCTGCCATACTCTGGGATTCTCCTCTCGTCTGAGAGAGAAGACCAGAGTTTGATTCCTACTGCTCTGGTCGCCACAAAGGCTCGGACAGCAAGGAATTGACACCAACAACGAATCTGACGAAGAAGATCCAAAGAAGAAATAGATCTCCATTAGGTTATCGTTGTGTGTATAGAATGAAAATCCAAGATGTAATTGATTTCCATTATGATTTGTAAGAAAGTCTAAGAAATGTAATAGACTTTTTATGATATGAGAATGGAAATGATAATTCTTCTATGCTCAATGATTTGTATCTATCTGAATGTAATATGGACATGATAGATAAATAAAATCTTGTTTTCTGTTTTAGAGTATATAATACTATCAGAGGTAATATGGACATAACAGTATATATGAACTCAAAAGAAAATTAGATTAATATCTGTCACGCCCCAGAACCAGAATACTGGAGAGCGGGGACAGACATAGCCAGCTACGTAATCCCAAAGTACGTTAATACTCTGAAATCACGTATAAGCTGTCAAGACATGAGGGTTACTCTACAAGCCATCAGTCAATCCTAGGGTTTAACAATCCTAGGTATCTCAATCACAGACAATTATACAAGAGCAAAGAGTACGATCATCATCCATACAATAGTAAGGCATCCCGAACCATATATACATGAATGATCATGAAGCCAGTACCACAGAATTGATGACTAGCTAGAGTATTAGTCGTACATGATAAGGACTAGCTATAGTCTAGAATACTCATATCATGTTTATGCCCGTAGGCTACAATATCAAGGAAAATACCAAAACACGAGCTAAACACGTGCTCGGGACTAAAAGTTACAAGAGAAGAATTTATATATCAGTGGGAGGATGAAGAAACCCACTGAGGCACTCTGGTGCTCCGGCTGGTCACCGTCGAGTAGATGGTACGGTAGATCCTTCGGGCTCTTCTATTAGGACCTGGCCATGCAAAACCAGTAGGGTCAGACCCCAAATAGCAAGTACCACAAAGGAGGCCGAACTATAAACTTAAAACAAGCAATCATTAGCATTCAACAAGGAGAGAAAGCAATACGTAAAGGGGGATCGAGATTCGTGCAGTACCAATGCACTTATCCCGAACATAGGAAGACATTAAGTAAATCATCATTTAACATAAAATAAACTGGAGAACATGTTAAATAAATAGAGCCAGGCAATATACGAAGAGAGGACGAAGGCACTGTTCCGAAAACCAGGTTACAATCCTTAAACCAAACAAGGACCGAGATTGTAACCCTTCGCCTGAACAGAACTTAGTCTCTGATCATTTATTGCTAAAGGTGACAATCATTAAGTGACAATCAGAGAGTACAATGATAAAAGTGACAATGAAGAGTACCATAAGCTAGAGTGACAATAGGGTACAATCATTATAGTAACAATTTGGAGTGACAATCATTCAATCATTCTGGTACAATCTTGCAATCAATCACTTCTAGACAATACTATACTGGACTAGACTCCGTCCAATCAATCACGGCCAATCATCGCCTATGGCTTTCTACATTAACTACCTAGGGTTATCACAATCCTAGTTACTAGCAAGATGTAGTGAGATTACTCCACAGCCACAAGCCCTGCAGACCATCCAGGTTACCCGGGTTGAAAGATTTAGAGTTGAATTCAAGTGGGTACATCGTCCAGGAAACGAATGTACCCTTAGGTAGCTTGAAGGGTGCAACACATGACAGTATGCTGGAAATGAGCCCTACTCGACGGCAGGCTACAGATTCCAAGGCGAGCCCAGGTAACGGAATTGCCTGTAGCTGGGAGATCTCCTTATGACTAATGTATTAATCTAGTTTTTAGCCTTAGTCCATTTCAATAGGTACTCTTGACCGTGGTACTCAGGAGTCCCCTCCTAGACATGATGCAAGACCGGACTGGATTAGTTGTACAAGCACCATCGCCCACGGTGTCCGGGTTATTTATACAGGTCATGTCAGGTTAGCCGTCGCAACAGCATTTCAAGGAGTATCATGCCAGGTTTATCATGTCAAGAGTGCGCCACAGCGGGCCACTATCATGTCATTATCATGTTCAAGTTTACTGGTCAAGAGTGCGCCACGACGGGCCACTATCAGGTCATGTCAGGTCATTAATCAGGAGTGCACCACTACGGGTCACCGTCGTATTTAGGGTACATGTGCCGGACAGTATAGTGCAAGCATTCAATCAGAAGACTCAAGTTATGCTGAGGTTATAAGACACAAGTCATCACTAAAGATCAAATAACAATAGAGAAATAATAATAACAATAATTAAATAGCTGGACAAGGCACAGGAAGGAATCCTGCGGCTCAGGGTCACTATCAAGTCATATGTAGCAGGTCAAGTTATCAGGTCAAGTTATCATGCATGTCAGTTCTTGGTCACACCATGCCAGGTACAATTGTCATTTCAGTCATGCCAATCAAATCGTGATTTATCAAGTTCAGGACAAAAGGCGTAAGGATATAAAATGGGCATAAAAATATACAATAGGGATAAATGTGTACCCCGTAGGAACTTAAGTTACAAAAAGAGCCACAAGACTTGGATATACTAAAATAAACAAAATATAAAATACAGGACATGACAGAGCCATGCGGCTCGGGCAAGGCTGGCTCATGCGGCAGGATTAATCAGATGCATGCGGCTGAATTTATGGGGTTCATGCGGCTCAGGAAATCCGAGTCCATGTGGCTCAGGGAATGAGCAGGGTCCTATGCGGTTCAGGGAGTCCCAGCCTTATGCGGCTGAAGGGGGAATCGGGCTTATGCGGCTGAGACAGCACATCCCATGCGGCTCAGGGAGATGGGTCTCATGCGGCTCAGAGAACGAGCCTCATGCGGCTAGGTCAATCAGGGTCATGCGGCTCAAGAATGTGGCGCATATGCGGCCAGCGGGAGATGGGTCATATGTGGCTGGGAGAGACTAGTCCTCATGCGGTTGGGAACGAGTCTGCCTTATGCGGCTCAGAACGAGTATTTCCATGCGGCTGGGACAGAACTCCTTATGCGGTTCGGGGAGAACCAGTCTAAGCGGCTGAGTTCAATTGAAGCCCTATACGGCTGAACAAGGGCGGTTCATATGCGGCTGGGGACGTTCAAGTCCATGCGGCTGGAAGGATAAGGAATCTTATGCGGCTGGAAGAACTTCCCATGCGGCTGAGCTCAAGCGAGTCTCATGCGGCTGGAAAGGCCATGCGGCCAGAGGCTTGCCGCATGAGGATTCATGCGGTCAAGTACTGCCTATGCGGCTGAACTGTGCTTCTTCTCTAAATTTCTGAGAAGAAGTACACTAAGAAGCCATGGCTGCCAGAATGCATAAAACCTCCATCCGGAGTCCAAATCCGGACTTCCTTGGGTCAAAATGGGGCAGAATGAAATGCTCTACAACATAGAACCATCAAAACTCGGAAGTAACGAGATTAAATAGATCAAAACCCATAAAAACTGAAATCTCTTCAAAGCTAGATCTATAACATTTGAACCATCAAAATGGAAAACTCCAAGTTCTAAATATGCTTAGAATGTGACAATAAAGAGAATAGAACAAACGAAATTAAGATCATCCAACATTCGGTAAGGTGTACTTGCCTCTCTCTAATGGCTAGGGTTTTGGTGGAAAGAAATGAATGAGGGTGAATGAAGAAGGAGAGAGAAAAGTGGCTTATATAACAAGCCCAAGCAATCTCCACCATTCATTCCTCTCCACTCAATCTAAACCATACACCTCTCTCATAAAGAACCAAACTAAACCAAACCAAGTCCAAGTCAAGTTAAACCAAACCATGGTAAACCAAAACCCATTAGACCAAGTCAAATGCCAAGCCAAGTTAAACCAAACCCAATAAAACCAAATCCAAGTTAAACCAAGCCACGAAAACCCTACACTTTGGAAAATTTTAAAATATCATGCAAATCGAGAAATACGAAATATGGCTCAAATAAACACGTATCCGTATAAAATACCGATACAGTGAGACGGGTCTCACAATATCTATACAGAGGTCAAATAGAAATGATAGATAGGAAAAGTAAGTAGATTTAGTATTTATCCAGAGGTCATAGAAACATGATAAATAACGAATCCTACTTTCTAATCGATTGATAAAATAGAAGATATAAAATCCCTTTCCCAGGAGACAAGAAATCAGCTTAACCAAACCTTGGTAGCTGGGGAATAACGAGACAGATGTCATGAGCATATAGATCCATATTAATGTATGAATGAATCAACATAACTTTCGAAAAAAGAAAACATTGATTTAATTCCATAATTAAATGAATGAACCTGATAGAACGAACGGACAGGTCTTTTCGGGAATGAAAGGTTGTTCTCAATTTCAAAGACCGGTTCATTTATAGTCCTCTTCTATAAATAGGTGAGAACTGCTTGTAACATTTCATTCTTATTTCTCCTCCTCTATTGGAAATGTCTTCCGAGGATGTACGGCAAAAGAATGAAGTCTCCAGGAAAATTGAGGACATCATTGAGACGTGCCCCGTTGAACCCACTGTATCAGGCCCAACCGAAATAGGTGGAAGCTCTTCTACGCCCAAGCCACCCCAAGACATCCTTGCTTTCTTAGTAGAGCCAGGGAAAAGTCCTGAAGAAGAAGCATCGAGGATGGCTGTCTGCAAATTTTTTATGAATTCAGGAAACGATGCCTTCTATGCATTGGCTGACTATGTATTCAATAAGGAAGGGAGTGGCCCTCGTCCTTAATCTTTTGTCTTGAGCAAAAATAAATATAAGAGAAACTTTATTTTTATTATACAGGAAGGGAGTGGCCCTCGTCCTTAATCTTTTGTCTTGAGCAAAAATAAATATAAGAGAAACTTTATTTTTATTATGTCTTTTTTTTATACATAGTATTTCTTAAAAATTTGCCATTGATTGGCATCATGAGTAGATCTCCATTAGGCTTTGATAACCGATAGGCGCCATTGGAAAACACAATCTCAATTATATAATGGCCTTCCCATTTTGCTTGGAATTTCCCTTTGCTTTTATGAGTCATCACCATCGGTCTTCGAACAGCTAATACCAGTTCGCCAATCTTGAATACCCTCTCTTTAACTTTACGATTGAAAGTTCGAGATATACGGGCTTGATATAGCTCAATATGCTGTTGTGCTTGAAGACGCTTCTCATCCAATCCTTCAAGTTCTTAGAGTCGTAAGCGATCATTATTCTCTGTAGTTAGCTCATTAGCAATGGCTATTCGAAGGGATGGAATCTGGATTTCCAATGGGAGGACAGCTTCACATCCATAAACCAATAAGAATGGTGTAAAACCAGTAGGAGTTCGGACTGTTGTTCGATAAGCCCATAAACATTCTCCAAGTTTCTTATTCCAATCACGTTTATTAGAAGAGACAAACTTTTTGAGAAGTTTGATGATCGTCTTATTGAATGCTTCGGCTAAACCATTAGCAGCTGGATTATAAGCCGTAGAAGCCAGATTCTGAATTCGATTCTTATCACAGAACCGATAAAATGCCTGACTGGCAAATTGCGGACCATTGTCATGAATTATTCGTCGAGGAATCCCGAAGCGATAAATGACAAGGTGCTTGATGAAGCTGATCACATTAGATGTTTTTACTTCAGCAAGGGAAACTGCTTCTGCCCACTTAGAAAAGTAATCGGTTATAGCTAATATGAATCGATGTCCCTTGACAGAAGGAGGGTTAATAGGACCAATGATATCCATACCCCAAGCTTCGAAGGGCCAAGAGGCTGCTGTAGGATGTAGAAATTCAGACGGCTGATGAATAAAATCAGCATGAATCTGATATGCTTTACATCTTCTGGCATAGTCTACAGCATCTACTATCATAGAGGGCCAATAATACCCCATTCTTCGAATGCGGTCTTGTAATTTAGGACCCGGTTGATGAGCACCACAAATACCATCATGAGCTTCTCGCAGCGTTTGTTTGGCTTCACTTTCTGAGAGACAGCGCAGCAAGAGTCCATCATATGAACGACGGTATAGCATATGCAAAGACGAATCATAATAGAATCTAAACGATCGTCTCTTGATTGATGTAGCTTTTTTAGGATCTTCAGGCAAAATCCCATGAACTGCATAATCAATGAATGGAGTTCTCCAATCCTTCTGTTGGGAACTTGATTCTGTGACATAACTTTGTTCAATATGCAGATTATTTTTCACACAGAACAAGTCTCGGTCCAACAAAGTAATTATATTTTGCCTTCGGATTGGGACAGCCAAGTCTGCAGCTAAGCTAGCAAGAGCATCAGCCTCCACATTCTGAGAATGTGGTACAAATTCAATAAAGAATCCTTTGAATGAAAGGACCAACTCGACTACCACCTGATGATAGGGAATGAGATCAGGATTTTTGACTTCATAAGTCCCTCTAACTTGATTAACGATCAATTGAGAATCTCCATAAGCCTCTAGGAATTCAATATCCAATTGTTTTGCTACTTGGAGACCGATCAATAGAGCATTATATTCTGCTACATTGTTGGAGCATGGCTCATTAAGAGAATAGGTACGGTATATGACCATTTTGTCAGGAGAAACCAAGACGATTCCTACCCCAGAGACAATATTGTCTTTAGGTCCCACTCGTGACGCTCTATCAAAATATAATTGCCATATGTCATTCTTCAAAGTCATGTTACAATCCACGACTTCATCTGGAATGTCCTCATACAACTTCGATGTTTCCAGTATAGGGTGAGCAGCTAAGAAATCAGCTAATGCTTGACCCTTTACTGATTTTTGAGATATATAAACCATGTCATAAGGAGTAAGCAACATCGCCCGGGTGGCTAACCTGGAGTTAAGAATGCTTGGTTTTCTCATCAATACCCGAATGGGATTTATTTTGGAGATGACATGAATAGTCTGTCCTGTCAAATAATATCTTATCTTTTGGACGACAAAAACCAAGGCTAGACATTCCTTTTTCACAGGAGTATACCTGTGTTCAGCTCTGACCATCATTCTGCTCAGATAATATATTGCTTGTTCATGACCCATATCACTTTTCTGTGCAAGAAGAGCGCCAAGTGAATAATCCAAGGCTCGAACATATAACAAAAATGGTCTTCCTACTACTGGAGGCACCAGAACAGGTGGATTTGTAAGGTATTGTTTAATATCATTGAAGGCTTTCTGACACGCTTCATCCCAAACAAATGATACACCTTTTTTCAATAAACGGAAGAAAGGTTGGCATCTCCCAGCGAGAATGGATATAAATCTTCTGATATAAGCAATACGACCCTGAAAGCCACGGAGTTCTTTCAGATTACGAGGAGGACGCATTTCAAGAATTGCTTTAACCTTATCAGGATCAACATGGATACCCTGAGAGGTAATGACAAATCCTAAAAACTTGCCACTAGAAACCCCTAAGAAAGACTTAGTAGGGTTCATTTTCAATTGATGCTGGCGCATCAATTCAAATATTGTCTTCAAGTCCTAAATGTGATCATTCTTTGACCGACTTTTAACAGCAATGTCATCTACGTAGCATTCAACTATTTTTCGTAGATATTCTTGAAAGATATTGCTCATAGCCCGTTGATACGTAGCGCCGGCATTTTTAAGGCCAAACGGCATAACCGTATAGCAATAAACCCCAAGGGGTGTACAAAAAGCAGTATGCTTCTCATCTTCTGGATGCATTTTGATCTGATTGTATTCTGAGAATCCGTCCATGAAAGACATGCGTTCAAAACTACATGTATTGTCTATCATGACATCAGTAATTGGAAGTAGAAATTTGTCCTTTGGACAAGCTGCATTAAGATCTCGATAATCTATACAAACTCGGACCTTTCCGTTCTTCTTCATAACAGAAACAATATTGACAATCCAATCCGGGTGTTGCTCTTCACGAACAAACCCATATGTAATCAACTTTTTGACTTCTGCTTCAATTGTATCCATCATATCTGGTCTAAAGCGCCGTTGCTGTTGTTTTACAGGCTTGACATTGGACAAAATATTAAGTTTATGAGTAGCAACTTTAGGATCTAACCCTGGCATATCCTCATAACTCCATGCAAAGATGTCAATATATTCTTTGATAAGTTTTATCAACTCTTCCTTTTCAACTTCGAAAAGATGCTTACTGATGAATATTGGTTTAGAAGTAGTTCCATCTCCAACATCAATCTGGATAACCTCATCTTCTGTAGGTAGCTGTCGCTGTTCAAAACGGAGTTTCCACTGAGTATCCATCTGTTGAGCCCAAGGATCATTCTCAAATGGCTCTGATTCACCAACAGTGGACCATTATCCATCTTCTGCGTAGATTTGCCAAGATTGATAGTCAATGGTGGTTCTGGATCATTCGTACAAGAAGTACGCCCTTTGACCTTGA
Organism: Iris pallida; assembly: GCA_029216955.1. Classification (NCBI taxonomy): domain Eukaryota; kingdom Viridiplantae; phylum Streptophyta; class Magnoliopsida; order Asparagales; family Iridaceae; genus Iris; species Iris pallida. The sequence goes on from JANAVB010007399.1 coordinate 29,652,309, forward strand.
TCTGAACTTGGCTCTTAGTAGGAACATTTACTGATTCCTCAGATAAAGTTTGAGTTCTTCCTTTAACCTTGATTATCAAAGGTTGATCATTGACAGGTTGGGATTGGATTGGTCCCTTGACTATGATCTTCAAAGGTTGCTCTTCTGGCAGATCTTCATTAAGAGACTGATCCTCAGTAGATGATTGATCCTCAGCTATGTCTGATATCTCTTTCATATGCTCTTGTTTATAAAGCCTTGAATCAGAAAAATAGGCTTCGACACCCTTGAAAGGATTGATATCAGCAAACTCAGTCTTCACAACTCCTTGGGAATCCACATACTTGAAGCATTGGTGGAGAGTTGAAGGCACGATATTATGCTCATGTAACCATGGTCTTCCAAGAAGGATATTGTAGGATACGTCTGAGTTGATAACATAGAAGGTTACCATAGTTCGGAGATCGCCAATCTGAATCTGCAAAAGAATCTTCTCCAGTAGTTTACTCTTGCTAGAGTTAAAACCGACTATCGTAGTACTAGTGTAAGTCAGATCACTAGTAGGAATCCTCAGGGGTCTTAGCATACTCTGAAGAATTATGCTAATTGAAGACCCAGGATCAATATAGTTCTTGTCAATTTCAGTAGATCCAATATACCTAATATAGCACAGAGGCCTGTCATGTTTGTTATGCTTCAACAGCATATCTTCTTGTGTAAAGGTGATGTTGGGAATTGCTTCCATCGCACTATGACATTGCGGACATAAAACTGGAGTATTATCAGGATTCTTGAGTTGAGTCAAGCATGAATCTGCTTGCAGTAAGGCTTCACTCAAAGTCTTCCTGCTTTCTCTAGAAAGGCGAAGCAGTTCAAATATAGACAGTCTAGCCGGAGTATTAGCCAACTGAGCTAGAATATCAAACTTGTAAGACTTCATCACCACCCCCTGACTGGAAACAGACTTCAATGGGACGTCAAAGCGTACTGCTTTCTGTTTTCCCTTTTCAACCACAGAAGGTTTAGCCGGAACAGGAGAAGGTTGAGTTGGTAGTGTTTCCACTACGTCTTCTGCTTCTTTAGAAGATCCTTCATAATCTTTATGGTACTCTTTCCCAGATTTTGTACCAGCAAAAGTTTCTTCCTCAGAGTCAGGAGAAGAACGTACCATATTACAGGATTTAGTCTTCCCTCTCTTAGCCTTCTTCTTGTAAGGAGCTTCAGTACCCAATCCAACAGTAGAATTTTGATTTTGAATTTATAAAGGAAGTCGTATTCCTTTATCATAATTCAAACCTTCTGCCTTTTGAAAGTCATAACCCATCTTTTTCATGAGAAGGACAGATTGCTGACTATACAAATGAGTGGGCAGCGGACTTTTAACGGGTGTTTCAACAGAAGAGAAAGAAGCAGGACCTTCTGTAACCACAGGAGAATGAAGAATAGATGTCTCTGTAGCTACGGGAGGAGAAGGATTCGGAATACGAGGAAAAATCCCTGTCGGAGCTTTTTCATAAGTAGCGAAGACTTGTTGCACCCGGTATAAGGGAACACTAGTCATGGCTAGCCACTGCTGATGAGTAAGCTTGTGCTTGGTAGGAGGAGCTAGACTTGGAGGACAGATGTTCAGTCCTCTCAATCTATCTTCTAAAGGAAAGCCATCCCATAGCCGATCCAAGTCATCAGGATCTGGAATATCATGAGAAATCATGTTGCAGGTTTTGACTTTCTTACCCTTCTTGGATTTTAAAGTTTTACCTTCATTCTCCAACTCAGGCACTAAGTCAGGATGTACCCACATGATTTCACCATTCGTTAGTGTGAGTGGCAGCAATCCTGCATTTTCTTCTCTGGCAGGCGGGATATTCACGATCTTCATTGTCACCTTCAGAATTGGGATAATTCCATCTGAGACTTGCTGTGGAGAAAAATCTCCGAACTGAAGAGAAACCATATTGGTCGTAATCGTATGGTCATCATTGGTTAAAGCAATAGTACCACCATTTATCAGCTCTTGATTTTCTTTTTCAAGACATAGCAAGCACTGGTAGGATGATTAATGTATCTATGATAGATACAATATTTAGGATTATCAGTCAGATTCACCTCATTAGGCCTCTTGGGCTCCGGAATCTAAAGTTTGCCACTTTTCACTAGACATTGGAATATCCCTGGGATATCACTTTTGTCAAAAGAGTATTCTTCTTTTGGCCTGGAAGATTCTTGATTATTTGGCGTCGTTTTGTTCTTGGAAAGATTGACCATAAGAGTATCTTTTCCTTTCACATTACGATTGTCAGAATTATTACCAGGATTACTTTTCTTTCCTTTATCTTCTGAAGCGAAAATCATTCCATGCTCATGAGCCAACCTACCATTGGTCTCGGTAGAAACTGCTGCTATGATGAACGAAGCCCAATCTGTGAATTAGGAACCCGTGAAAACAGCGATGGATGGTCACAGATTCATCTTGCATGTATCAATCAATGCTGAATCTGGCATACCAGGAGGCATCTTTAGAGTAGCCTGTCGGAAATGTTCTATGAACGTCCGAGTATCTTCTTTCTCCATTTGTTTGATTTCTATCAAGGAGGACATATTCATGTCCATACCTCCTTCATAGAAGCGGGAGAGAAACATTGCCTTGAATTCATCAAAAGACGAAATAGAATTATCCGGTAAGCTACGATACCAGTCGTAAGCTGAACCCATCAGGCACCCGATGAACACTCGAGTGAGAAGAGTATCATTTTTCTGCAAGTACACAGTCATAATATCAAAGTAATTGATATATTGACTGGAAGATGCTTTTCCATCGAACAAAACCATAGATTATGGCTTGAATTTTGGTGGAAAGGGTACATCATTCCAATGAGGAGGATAAGGTTGCTTAATCCCTAACCTCTGGAGCTGATCTTTGTGCCTCAAAACTTCAAACTGTGCTTTGAGCTCACGCACTGCTTAAATGGCTTCACTGGTTTGAGGAAGCATATTTGATTAAATAGTTGGATGTACCGTAACCCCCACTGGAGGTGGTACGTCTTCAGGAATGATGGGATCTGGAGATGCAGAATTTTGATTAACAGCAGGCTCTTGAATATTCAAAGGTATTTCAGCCCCTTGACTATCTTGAGTTTGTGCTGCTGTCTGAACCGGAGTTACAATTGCTGGTTGAGCAGTTTGTTGGGCCACTATTATCTGGTGCATGCTTTGCATCATGTTAAGCATGTCTTTCAATGATTGCTCAACAGCAGTGAGACGTTGTTCCGTATTAGCAGATGACGTCTCTGGTTCATCTCCAACAGCGTAGGATTCAACCTCTCTTGAAGATATAGAGGGATTAGTATAGAAGTATGAATCCATACTATCGGTATCAGACTCAAAAGATTGAGTACCCCCAGCTTCTGAATCAGAAGTCTGCAATTGTCGTTGTCTTCTTGATCGAGTATTCTGATATACTCCTTCAAAGGAATCAAGAAGTCTATTGAACTGTTGTTGACCTGGAGTTTGGGACATATTTCGTCTTGGATGTCGTCCTCTGTTAGTATGAGATGCCATGTTGACTGATGCATATGACAGCTCATGTTCTTGGTCTTCAGCTTGATGTTGAGGCGAATTAAAACTTAATCGATCAAAAACTGACCGTTTTGAAGCCGAACAACAACAGTTGATCACAACCTGGTGATATTCACAATGATGTTTTTCTTGGGGGAGTGTCACCGGAGATTGTCTGTTCTTACGCTTTTGTATTAGCAATTCACGTAAATCAGAAGGAACAGATGGAGTATTCTTTTTTATTACATTTGGGGTTGAAAAACGTTTAGTCCCTTGTGTATAAAGAAGATTACTGGCTGCATTCGCAGAACCAAACTGTACATTTCTACGCGTTTGGAGTTATGTGCGTAAATCTTGAGATTTTTGAGCACGAAGGACTCCATTTTTATGGCGTGTAATTTGTAAGTTTGGTACTTTGCGTAAAGCAGTATAAGAAGGTTGTTGGTGTAGGACAGAAGCTTTACCAACAACATTTTTACGCTGTACACATTTAGGTATATTCACATTATATGTAAAAATATCGTTGTGAATTTTATCTACACTGTCAAAGACAGGAGACTTACCTTTACACGTAGAGCGTAAAAATTGGTTATCTACCACGTCACAGACGGAAGATTTTGTTTTACGTGAGGAGCGTAATTTATTTGGGCCTACCACGTCACCGACGGAAGACTGATTCTTACCCTCAGAAGCATTAACATTAGAGTCTGCCGCATTACAAATGGAAGACTTATGCTTATGCGTTGAGCGTAAAACATGGTTTTTACCTACTGGGCGTAAAGCCTGGTTTTTACGCAGTGGGCGTGAAACCTGATTATCTTCACCGTGACAGATGGGAGATAAGTTGTCATACTTAGAGTGCAACTCTGAAGTAAGGACTGCCTCATTACGAACGAAAGCCCCTACGACAGGAGTGGGAAGAATTCCCTTGTCATCAGAAACAACAGAGAGATCAGAAGCCACTTTGGATTTAGGAATCCAAACTTTTTGTGCTTTGCGAGACTTTTGAACATTAGAGCAGCGAGAAGCACCCCTACTTCGGAGCATTTCTTCATAGGCAGTCTGGTCGAAGTGCACAACCAGAGTCTTCTTGGTCGAATCGACCGAAACATCATCATATTGAGCAATTGCCTTCTCGTCAGAGGAGAAGGTAGTCCCCAGCATAGTCGCCATTTTGTTTCACTTAACAAAATGCCAGAAAAAATTGGCTTTTGAAAATAAAACGAGAAAAAGTACAAGAAGTACAAATTTGATTCTGGAAAAGTATTGCTATGGAAGTCTGATCTGTAAATGATCACTTTGTTCCTTGGACCATATGATGATGATGAAGATCGCTGCTTGAAGTTGAATAACCGGAAGAACTAAGTCACCAGAAAGGTATCGACGCACTTGGGCACTGATGGCGAGGCCGAATGCTTTCCTGCTTTGCTTCACTCTGTTCTGGAAGAAAGGTTGAAGAAGAATGCTCTCGAAAATCAAAATCTCTAAGTTCTGATCTCTGTATTCTCTCCTGTCTCTGTCTGTGTCTCTGAGAAAAATAAGTCCATTTATAGACTTGGGCTCTTGTGCATAAAAACTCAGCGAAAGTTCCGTCTTTACGCCAACAACCGTCACCCACGACCAAAGTCATCCTCTGTATACGTTGACACGTGTCCCATCATTTCATTAAGAATAGGATGCACGTACACACGTTCTTCGGGATGTGTGGCATGAAAGCCATGTAGGCAAACCACGTTCCAAGCTGGTCAGAAAGAATAGGGCGTAAAAATAACCCCAATGTACTCTGAGCGTAAAGCAGTAGACTTGGCATAAAATAGCCCCGACATAGACTTCCCGCGTAAAGTAGTTGTTAAATAACCTTGAGCGTAAAAGTAGCTCAAATAGACTTTACGCACACGTCAACTGTTGAGCGTAAAAGCTCGTATAGTCTTCATGCGTAAAAGAAGCCATAGTGTGAGCGTAAAGTAGCTCAATCCACATACTAAACGACAACATTGGTCTCTGTGTAAAAACAAATCCCTTTGAATTATGTGATATATGCCATCATTAATATCTCCATGTCAGAGTTCGCATTAAATACGAGACTTGACAACTTTGTCCAGCATAAAAGTGGCTGATCTGTCCTTGGCGTAAAACCATGGGTGTAGACCCGAACGTAAAATGATCTGCCTGCTTTAGGCGTAAAGTGATTAGCCTTGTCTTGGGCGTAAAGTATTAAGCCTCTCTGCGGCGTAAAGTAGATCAATTTGAGTGGAATGATCTATCACTTTGACTCTTTCTTTGAAGCACTTTTTACGCTCCTACAGTGCTGAAGACTGGTTCATCTGGCCGTGAGACCGCTTTCGACTTCTGGTCCGGTCCACAATACTCTGGGAGGTATACTCATGCCTCCTAGCTCCTCTCAATACTGCATCGAAAGTCTGATGCTCAAACTGCTCCACCACCAGTAAAATCTCCAGGTGGAGTCCCTGCTGGAACCGCTGAGCTCTGTCGAACTCGGTCGCCACTAAGGTGGGAGCAAACCGACTAAGCCTGGAAAACTCGGCCGCATATCCATCGACCGTCCTATCCATCTGCTTTAAATTTGTGAACCTCGTCTGTAGATCATACCGAGCTACAGCGTCAAAGTACTTGGTCCGAAATCTCTCACAGAATACTGTCCAGGCAATAGGTGCCACTAATCTAACGGCCTGCGCCATCCACCAGCTACGGGCTAGATCCAATAATTGCAGGCGTACCACGGCCACATTTACGTCTTCTGGGGTCCTGACTGCTTCTAGAATAACCTCAGTGTCCTGCAGCCAAGCGTCTGCGGCAATAGCATCTTCGCTGCCATCGAAGAAGGGAGGGTTTAAGCTCTTGAAGCTGTTGGCCGCACTGTTACCTCTACTCATAGCATCTTGTACTGTCTGGTGCAATACATCACCCCGACGATCCTGTGATGCAAGCAACTCCCTGATGAGTCCAACCAAGACTTCATCATCCTGTCTTGCAGGCTGGACTGGCTGTACTGGGGGTTCTGGACCTCCGGGAAGCATTACTCGAGAAGCTGCTCCTGAGTACTGAGCTTGATCCTCTTGTTATGGGGGTATTCATCGAGCTCCTTCCGGCTGATTGGCAGGACCATGAGCAATGCCGCTGAAGAAGACGACACAAAGAGCAATAAGGAAGGACCAGGACAGATCAAAGATATAAGCAGGTGATCAGGTCAAGATTTCATGAATTTAGAGGATACGAGCAGAGATCAAGGGCGAGTGCTGATTGAAACATCTATTCGGTAAACCCTCACATATCTTGATTCACAAGACCTGTATGGGCTACCACTTAAACCGTGTCACGCCCCACTACCAGAATACTGGAGAGCAGGGGCGGACAGAGCCAGCTACGTATATTGAAGTGCAACCCACTTCGCTATACGGTCACGACTGTCTAGATACATGAGGGTTTAACTACAAGCCATCAGTCTCTTATGGTCATGAACAAGCCTATTGTCTCAATCTCAAGCAAGTAATAGCAGTTACAAGATGTCAGAGTACCAAATATACAATAATAAGATGTCCCATACATTACATATTTGGATGATCATGAAGCTAGTCATACAAAATATGAAGACTAGAAAGAGTTTCAGTCGTACATGATCAACCCTAGGATTTGTTGATCATGCTACAGCCCGTAGGCAGACAGTAAGTAAAGTTCAATCGAGCTAACACGTGCTCGTCGGCTAAACGCCTCAAAAGAATACTTTTACAATAGAGTGTGAGAGCAAAAATAAAACCCATTCGTTGCCAGGGTTACGCCTGGTGGTCACCATCTGGTTGGAAGGTAGGGAGATCCTCTGGAGCTGCTCCGGTATCTGGTCATACAAAACCAGCTGGGTCAGATCCCAGAAAGAGCAAGTGCCACAAAGGAGACTTCACTTAAGAACTAAAACCAGCATATTAGAACATAAAATAAGACAGATAATAATAAGACATGAAATCTAAATAGAGCAATAAATGTCAAGAGGATGAGAAATTATTCCGATCATTTATTGATAAGATAAGCATAAGCAATCATGTTCTGAAGTAGCCAGGTACTAGAACAAGACAAGGCTTGGACTGGTTAGACTCCATCCAACATTCACGGCCAAGCAATAAGTACGGCTTGATACTTTAACTAACTAGGGTTATCACATGCCTAGTTACTAGCAAGATGCATTAAGATGTTCCAATAGCCACAAGCCCTGCAGACCATCCAGGTTATCCAGACAAAATTAGGGGTTAAATTCATGTGGGTACATTGTCCAAGAAACACATGTACCCTTAAGTAGCTTGGAGGGTGCAACACATGACAGTGTGCTGGAAATGTGCCCTACTTACGGCATGCTACAAATCCCATGATGGGGCGCCCAGATAACGGAATTGCCTGTAGCTGAAAAATCTCTTCATGACTACTGGATTATTCTAGTTATTTAGCCTTAGTCAGTTTCAGTAGGTACCCCTGACCGTGGTACTCAGGGGTCCATGCCCTAGACATGATGCAAGACAATACTGGTTCATTTGTACAAACACAATCTTCCATGGTGTCCAGGCCATTCATTCTTGTCATGTCATGCTAGCCGTCGCAACAGCATTCAATAGTTTCCATCAGGCTTACTTGTCATATCAGGCCATGATATGTCAAGTCACTTTACTTGTTATACCTTGTCGTGTACAATTATCATTCCAATCATATAATCCAATTCATGATTGTCAAGTTCATGACAAAAAGTGTAAGAACATATAAGAGGGCAAACGAGGTACGCCAAGGGGCTCAAGTCTCTACGTTAGCGAAACTACGCTAGGCCAAGGGGCCCCGAGCATAAAATATCTTTACGCGGACAAGACCAAGGAAAGACAGCTCTATGCGAGCAAGGCTGCACGCGAGCGAGAGTCTACGCGAGCGAGAGAGTCTACGCGAGCAAGGCTGCACGCGAGCGAGACTCTACACGAGCGAACAAATCTCCGCGAGCAAGGCTGCATGCGAGCGAGACTCTACGCGAGCGAGAGAGTCGACGCGAGCGAGAATAGCCCCTACGTAGAGTCGAATCAACTCAGCATAGAACAGATTATGCTGGCACGTAAGTACGTGTGCGTAAAGGAAAAACACTACGCTGGCACGTAAGAAAACGTGGGTGTAAAGGGAAAACACTACGCTGGCACATAAGAAAACATGGGCGTAAAGGCTTCTTCCTCTCCCCAAGGTCGAGACAAGCAGCCATGGACTCAAGAACTCAAGAAATCCTATCTCGACCAAAACTTGATGAAATCCAACCATTCAAAAGCCAAACTTGCGTAAAATCGAAATTCCTACTTCATGGAACTCTTAATTTTTGGAAGCAACCAAGTTTAGTAGATCAAAACCATAAAGATTCAAAAAATGCCAAAACCTAGATCTACAAAAATCTATGCATCCAAGTGAAAAATGCCATGTTCTAAACTACTCTGAGGCCACGAGAAGAAGCTAATGGAGCCATAAAAAGAAGGGGTCCTCAAGTGGAAGCAAGGTGCACTTGCCTACTGTAGGTGTTCGGTGGAGGAGGAAATAAGGAAGAAGAAGAGGAGTTAATGAAAAATAAATTAGGAGAGAGAAGGGTTGTTGGGTTAATAAATGATGGATGGTAGTAGGTAGGGGTTTGCATACTAACCCAAACCGATCCAAACCAAGCCGAACCCAACCGAACCCGATGTATGCCAAAGCCAAAATAGACCACACGAACCATAAAATGCTAACTAACCAATGCCAATACAAAAATCCAAGACTAGCCAGCCAGGACAAGTCGAATACGGGTTCGAGATACGTATACGTATACCAAAATACGTATAACAAAATCCGAGGGTGACACCCGTGGTCGAGCACGAACAAAGTGCTTCGAGTAGCTCGAGCAGCCCGCATGCCAGACCTTCTAACGATGTCATCGAGAGGATGCTTTGCATGATGGAGGCACAGCAGAAACAATCTGAAAGCCGACACCGACAAACGGAGGCGCGACAGGCCCAATTCGAAGCTCGCTTCGACGTATAATCTAAGATGCAACAAAAGTAACTTGATACTCTGTAACAGATTGTCAAGACGATTGTGGCCAATGGTAACTCTACAACCGTGCCTTCTTTCATCGAGCCTACGGTTCGACCCACCGAAGTCATCCCAGAGGAGCCCATGCGTCAACCTGCAACACCGAGAAGTTACAATTTTGAAGTTTCAGAGTTCAAGAAAGCTTACCGTACTTCTTTTAGCGGTACCGAAGGCTCTTCTATGGCGATCAACTGGTTGGAAGAGCTGGAAGACCACTTAGAGCTTCTCCGCATCAAAGAATCCAAGCAAGTCGCCTGCGCACAACTTCAACTACGTTTGAACATGCACGACTGGTGGGCCATGCACAAATAAGTGATCCGATGTGTCAACAACTCAACGTCGATCTCTTGGGCCTTGTTCCACAAAGCTTTCGAAGTTAATTACCTTCCCTCAGCCATTCTTCAAGAGAAGGAGAATGAATTCATGCAGTTATGGCGGAAGAATAGAACGGTGCAACGGTATGCGACAGAATTCAACAAATTACCTAAATTTGCTGGTACATTTCTAAATACAGAGGAGTGTCGAGTGCGATGATTTAAAGTAGGTCTGTGGTCCTCTATTGCTGGTCATATGGCGGTGCCAAAATACAAGACCACGGACGATGCTCTGAATGATACTCTCCGCCTTAAGAGCCAGTCCCCTTCCGTCGTTGCCAACTTGTGCACCACTCAAATCACAAACGTCCTAGCTATGCGGGAGGCAATAATCATGCTGTAAAGCATCCAAACAATGGCAGCTACAAAGGACAAAACCTATTATCTCGTTGTACCAAGTGCAACCACCTCGGACACCATGCCACCAACTGCTCTGTCTTCGACGGACGATGCTTCTTTTACGGAAAAAAGGGTCACCAATCTCGAGACTGCATGGCCCAAAGACAGAATCAGAATGCCCTGCCATAGCAAAATTGTCCAGATAACCATAGCCTGGCACCTCGAGCCCTCCAGCTTGCACATCAAGATGACCAAGACCGTCGTCGGCACCCCAATGCCCAGGGTTGCGTCTACGCCATGACTCGAGATGTGGCATTCGCCTTAGACATAGTTGTGACAAGAATATTAATTTTCAATAATGTGCTTGCTCGTGTACTATTTGATTCTGTTGCTACACATAGTTTTATATCGATGGACTTCGTCGTCGAGCATAAATTTCTCGTGACACCTCTAGGCCTTAAACTTGGTGTTAACATCCCGTCAAGCACGCAACTACTTACACAAACTGGCTGCAGAGACAGAATCATCTGTATTAGAGGTAAACAGGTATATCTAGATACGATAGTTCAAGATATTAAGGACTATGACATCATACTGGAAATGGATTGGCTCGGCGCTTGTAATGCCACCAACGACTATGCAGAAAAGAAGGTCACCTTCCACATACTTAGAGTGCCCAAATTTTGCTACTCGTATGGAGAAGCATCGTCGACCTGCATGGTGATCTCGACAATTTCTGCTCGAAGGATGTTGCATTACGGATGTGACAGCTACTTGGAGTCCGTTCGATATATACGACAGGATGGTGCAAACGTGGGTCAGACCGACGTTGTGGTAGAATTTTCTAACATTTTTTCAGACGAGCTACCCGACATGCTATTCGACCGAGAAATCGTGTTCAGCATCGACACCTTCTCCAGTATCGGACCAATTTTAAAGGCTTCGTACGGAATAGCCCCTGCAGAACTGAAGGAGCTCAAGGTCCAGTTGCAAGAGTTTTTCGACAAGGGATTTATCCAGTGTCACCCCTATTTCCTATATTTCGTATTTGTACTCGTAATTTGATTTTTGGCACGTATTTTAATTTTCTCGACTTGCGAATTTTGGTTTCTCGTAAATGGATTTTGGACCATGGCTTGGTTTTATTTTGTGGAGTTGGTTTGGTTTGGTTCATCATGAGTGAAACACTTTAACCTACACTCTACCCTCAACACAACACAACCACCCTCATTATATCTCCACCAACTTTTTCTCTCTCCTCTTTACTCTCCATTAATTTTCTTCTTCTCCTTCCTCCACACACGACTCCCCAACCCATAGGCAAGTGCACCTTGCCAACATATAAGCACCCAATTTTATTTGTTCATTTGATAGATTAGGACATGGAGAACAACTTTAGAACTTGACATTTTGTGATTTGGAGCTTTCATTCTTCTAAATCTAGGTTTTTACTATTTTCGAAAATCCTTGGTTTTGATCTATTAAACTTCGATTTTTGCATGTTTTGATGCTTCCATGTGGAAGAGAATTCGATTTTACTCAAGTTAGAACTTTGAAAATCTAGATTTGGTTTTGATTTGATCAAGTTATGAAGAATTGAAGTTTTGAAGTTCTTGGAGTTCTTCTCGGGTTGGAGAAGCAGCCCTCTCGGCCTGCGCTCTTTAGCGCAAGGCCGATTGCGCAGCTCACCCTTTGGTGAACTGCGCACCTTCCTTCTCGGCCAAGCGCCTTCATTGCGTATAGCCGATTGCGCCCGGCCTCTTGGACTGGACCGCGCATCTCCCTTGGCGCACTAACCCCTACGCAGTTAGCCCCTGCGCAACCTGACTCCTGCGCAGTCCACCCTCTGCGCAGCTCACCCTGCGCCATCCCCTCCTGCGCAGTCCACCCTCTGGGCAGCTCACCCTGCGCCATCCTCTCCTGCGCAGTCCACCCTCTGCGCAGCTCATCCTGCGCCATCCCCTCCTGCGCAGTCTAACCCCTGCGCAATTTGATCCCGCGCAACCCATCTGCTGCGCCATCCATCTCTGGCGCAGTTGGTACCCTGCGCAGCTCACCCTGCGCAGTTGGCCTCCTGGCGCACTTGACTCCTGCGCAATCCAACCCCATGACCCCTTGCACAATATGTCCAATCATGGAGACTTGGTTTTATTCTTCTTTTAGCTTGGCTCTTCTATAGCCCTATATATATTGATATTTTATTAGATGTTTTACGCCCATTTTATATCCTTACGCCTTTTGTCATGAACTTGATTTTACTTAATTGCTTGGAATAACTATTGTACATGGCATGGTATGCCAAGGACCTAGCATAACATGACAGTGACCCGTAGTGGTGCACTCCTAACAAGCACCCTGACATGATTTATCTTGATAACTTGATAGTGGCCCGTGGCGGCGCACTCCTGACTTGACTTGACTTGTAACTTGTAATTAACTCGTATAATCAACTTGACACCGTGGGTGTTCCTGCTTGCTTGTTTGTACAATCCACTTGTCTTGTCTTGCATCATGTCTAGGACGCGACTTCCTGGGTACCACGGCCAGGGACTCGCGCTAAATTGGATTAGGCTAATTATTAGATCAAACTAGAACATGGAGAATTCCCAATCACAGGCAATCTCGTTATCTGGGCGCTTTAATGGACTTGTAGCTTGCCGATGAGTAGAGCACATTTCCAGCACACTGCCATGTGTTGTACCCTCTAAGTCACCTAAGGGTACATTTGTCTCCCGGGCAATGTACCCATCTATAACTCTCAACCCGCGAAAGGATAACTGGATGGTCTGCAGGGCTTGGGACTGGGAGTTTCTCACTTGCATCTTGTTAGTAATTAAGGCTTGTGATAACCCTAGTTAGTTAAAGTAGTAAGCCGTAGTACTTGCTTGGCCGATTGTGAATGGATGATGTCCAGCCTTGTCTAAGTCTTGTCTAGCTCCAGTACCCCTGAGCATGTTTGTTTTACTTATCTTAACGATAAATGGGTAGAGACAGTGAGCTATTCAGGCGAAGGGGTACAATCCCGGTCCTTGTTTGGTTTAAGGATTGTAACCTGGCTCCCGGAATGGTTCCACGTCCCTAGTCGTTTATCGCCCTGTGTACCTTACTACTTGTACTTTCTTTTATTCTTTATGTTCTGGTATGCTGGCTTTTGTTCTTATTTGTGGCACTTGCTCTTTCTGGGGTTTGACCCAGCTGGTTTTGTGTGGCCAGATTTCGGAGCAGCTTCCGAGGATCTACCAAGCTTCCAGTCCAATGGTGACAACTAGACGGAACCCGGGCCAAGAGTGGGTTTTCATTTTTGTTTCACCCACTTATATATAAATTTATTCTTTTGAGGCGTTTAGCCGACGAGCACCTGTTAGCTCGATGCACATTTACTTACTGTCTGCCTACGGGCTGTAAACATGATTAACAAATCCTAGGGTTGATCATGTATGACTGAACTCTTGCTAGTCCTATCATTTTGTACGACTAGCTTCATGATCATCCAATATATAATATTTGGGACGCCTTATATATATATATTTGATGCTCTAATATCTTGTAACTCTGTTAATTGCTTGAGATTGAGACAATAGGCTTGACCCTAAGAGACTGCTGGCTTGTAGTAAACCCTCATATCTAGACAGCCGTGACCGTATAGTTGAGATGTATTCTATTTTAATATACGTAGCTGGCTATGTCTGCCCCCGCTCTCCAGTATTCTGGTTCTGGGGCGTGACATGGTTTAAGTGGTGGCCCATGCAGGTCTTGGCATTCAAGAAATGTGAGGGTTTACCGAATAGATGTCTCAATCAATATTCGTCCTTGATCTCTGTTCGTATCTTCAAACCCCTGAGAATCTCGACCTGATCACATTGCTTGTATCATTGATCTGTCCTGGTCCTTTCCTTACTGTTCTCTATGTCGTCTTCTTCAGCGGCATTACTTCCGGACCTGCCAACCAGCCAGAGGAAGCTCGACAAGCACCCCAGCGCCAGGAAGATCAAGCTCAGCACTCTGGAGTAGCCTCCCGAGTTATGCTTCCCGGAGGCTCGGAACCTCTAGTTCAGGCAGCTCCGCCCGCTCAACCAGCTAGACAGGATGAGGGACCTTTGGTAGGGCTTATCAGAGAACTGCTTGCATCCCAAGATCGTCGAGGCGACGCCTTACACCAGGAAGTTCATGATGCACTAAACCGAGGAGGTCCCCAAGGGAATCAGGCGGCCCACAGTTTCAAGTGCTTGAACCCTCCCTTCTTTGACGGCAGTAAAGATGTGATTGCCACAGATACTTGGCTTCAGGATACCGAGGTGGTTCTAGAAGCAGCTAGGACACCTGAGAATGAGAATGTGGCGGTGGTACGCCTACAGTTGTTAGACTTGGCTCGCGATTGGTGGACAGCTCAGGCCATGGGATTAGCAGCGCCAGTCACTTGGGCGACGTTCAGAGAAAGGTTTCAGACGAAGTACTTCGATGCGGTGGCACGGTACGACCTGCAGACGAGATTCACCAACTTGAAGCAAGGAGGTAGGACGGTCGATGGCTATGCGATCGAGTTTTCCAGGCTGAGTAGGTTCGCCCCCACCTTGGTGGCAACCGAGTTCGATAGGGCTCAGCGATTCCAGCAAGGGCTGCACTTAGAGATATTATTGGCTGTGGAGCAGTTCGAGCACCAGACGTTCGATGCAGTGTTGAAGGCAGCAAGGAGGCATGAGTATACCTCCCGGAGAATTGTGGACAGGACCGGAGGCAGGAAGCGGTCCCACAACCAGATACACCAATCTTCAGCTCCAGCCCCGGCAGCTAGGGGTATAACCATTGGGACTCCGAGGCGGGCGGCCTCAGTGACGTCGGTTCAGCATTCGACCCCGACCTATCTGCAGCAGCAGAAGCAGAAGCAGTCTTCCGCGGTGGGATGTTCTCATTGCGGGAAGCCGGGCCATGTAGTGGCAGAGTGTCGTAGGGCACAGGGATTGTGCCTGGCTTGTGGAGGAGCAGACCACCAGATAGGGACCTGTCCAAATAGGGGAGGTCCATCATCATCCAACCTTTCTAGTTCTTTGGTGAGAGGACCAGCCCCAGCTCCAGTTCAGCAGCAGCAGCAGTACCCGAGGCCATTGTTGCCTCAGGCCCAGGCCTTTCAGCAGCAGAACCAGCAGCAGTTCACCCAGGCTCCAGCACAGAACCGACAGAGGGGTTTCCAGCAGAGGGGACCCGCAGCTAGAGGTCAGGCTATGATGATGACCATGGAAGAAGAAGTTGCACCAGGTGAGGTAGTGGCAGGTACTATTCTCGTCAACACCTTTCCGGCATCTGTATTATTTGATTCTGGTGCATCGCATTCATTCATGTCTGCACGATTCGCGACACGGATAGGATTGGAGCCCGAGTCATTATCAGTGAGGCTCAATATACTTACTGGTAATGGTCTTGTGGGAGTAGATCGAGTGTTTTCCTCGTGTCGGATCGTAGTTAGCGGTAGAGAGTTCCCCACTAGGCTCATAGAGTTCCCTATGGCAGACTATGATGTAGTCCTAGGCATGGATTGGTTGAGGAACCATTATGCTAGGATAGAATGCCATATTGGCAGAGTTGTCTTTAGTATTCCCGGAGAGCCAGAGTTTTTATTTTCCAGAGGCACAGTAGAGCCATCTCCTCCAGTATTGCGGATGGCAGTAGCAGCAGTGCAGTTGCCCCGGATAGTTGAAGAGTTTCCAGATGTCTTCCCAGAGGAACTTCCAGGGATGCCACCAGAGCGGGAGATCGAGTTCACCATCGACTTGATTCCCGGGACAGCACCAGTATCAGAGCGAGTCTACAGAATGGCGCCTTCAAAGTTGGAGATTTTGTACAAGATGATTGAAGAACTCAGGACCAAGGGATTCATTCGTGCAAGTGGATCGCCTTGGGGAGTCCCGATGCTTCTTGTGAAAAAGAAGGATGGTACGTCCAGGCTATGTGTTGATTACCGTACCTTGAACTCAGTGACAATCAAGAACAGATACCCTCTCCCGAGGATAGATGACTTGTTTGATCAACACAAGGGGGCTTCAGTTTTCTCGAAGATAGACTTGCGGTCAGGATATCACCAGATCAGAGTCAGAGAGCAGGACATCCCGAAGACGGCATTCAGATCGAGGTACGGGCATTGGGAGTTTCTAGTTATGCCCTTTGGAGCGACCAATGCGCCGGCAGTGTTCATGGACCTCATGAACCGTATTTTCATGTCTTACTTGGATCAGTTTGTGATAGTGTTCCTTGATGACATCCTGGTCTATAGCAAGAGTGAAACAGAGCACGAGCAGCATCTCAGAGTTGTCCTCCAGATTCTCAGAGAGCACCAGTTGTACGCCAAGTTTAGTAAATGCAAGTTCTGGCTCGATCGCATTTCGTACTTAGGTCACATCATTACCAGAGGAGGAGTGGAAGTGGATCCCCAGAAGATTGTGGCTGTCGAGGCATGGCCAGTACCCAGCTCAGTGGCAGAAGTTCGCAGCTTTCTTGGATTGGCCGGCTACTACCGACGGTTCGTCCCTGATTTTGCAAGTATTTCAGCGCCGATGATCCAGTTGACCCGCAAGGATGTGCCGTTCGTTTGGACAGCAGAATGTCAGGAATCATTTGAGAAGTTGAAGCGAGGTTTGATAACGGCTCCCATTCTCATCCTTCCAGATGGGACCGGAGGATTCACAGTTTATTGCGACGTTTCAGGCAGAGGATTGGGATGTGTTTTGATGCAGCATGGGAAGGTAATTGCTTATGCGTCACGTCAACTCCGTGATCATGAGAAGAATTACCTGACCCACGACTTGGAGCTAGCAGCAGTAGTGTTTGCACTTAAGTTGTGGAGGCACTACTTGTACGGAGACAGAGTAGAGATTTTTACTGATCATAAGATCCTGAAGTATGTTTTCACCCAGAAGGATCTTAATATGCGGCAGAGAAGATGGCTTGAGCTACTGGTGGACTACGATGTAGATTTGCAGTATCATCCAGGGAAGGCCAACGTTGTAGCAGATACGTTGAGCCGGAGAGCCGGAGTTTATTTCCTGACGGCGCAACCAGAGTTATTGACGGATCTTCAGAAGATGGGTATAGAAGTTGTTCTTCCTTCCAATGTGGCCTTGATGGCCAGCCTACAGATTCAGTCCACCATAGTTGAGAGGATCCGGACAGCACAGTTAACAGATTCCAAGATTCAGCGGCTCAGAGCAGAGTGCGAGGCAGGGAGAAGGCCAGAGTTATGTATTCATGAGGATGGTACACTTCGACACGGCACGCGTCTTTGTGTACCCAGTGGAGATATCAGACAGGAAGTCATGGCAGAGGCTCACAGTTCGCAGTATTCCATCCACCCAGGCAGCACGAAGATGTACAGAGATATTCGTCAACACTTTTGGTTGAATGGTATGAAGAGGGAGATAGCCCGGTATGTCTCTCGATGTTTGGTTTGCCAACAGGTCAAGGCTGAACATCAGAGGCCAGCTGGACTTTTTCAACCTTTACCGATCCCAGAATGGAAATAGGAACACATAACCATGGATTTCGTGACTGGGTTACCCAGATCTCCGGCAGGCAGAGATGCTATTTGGGTCATTGTAGACAGGCTTACCAAGGTGGCACACTTTCTTCCATTTAGAGTTGGACAGTCGACGGCACAGCTAGCAGAGATGTATCTCAGGCAGATCGTCAGACTTCACGGAGTGCCAGTCAGCATAGTATCAGACAGGGATACGAGGTTCACATCGCACTTCTGGCGCAGTCTTCATCAAAGTTTGGGGACTCGTCTCAAGTTCAGCTCAGCATATCATCCGCAGACAGATGGACAATCGGAGCGCACTATACAAACTCTCGAAGATATGTTACGGTCGTGTACCCTTGACCTTGGTGGTTCGTAGGAGGATCACCTGCACCTGGTGGAATTCTCGTACAACAATAGTTTCCAGGCCAGTATCCAGATGGCACCCTTCGAGGCTCTGTATGGCAGGAAGTGCAGATCCCCGTTAGCATGGGACGATGTCGGAAAGAGGCAGATGCTCGGTCCAGAACTGATTTCTCAGACGGTTGAAGTGGTCAGGAGAGTCAGAGATCACCTCCGAGTTGCTCAGGATCGCCAGCGCCATTGGGCCGATGCTCATCGGCGTCCCTTAGAATTTGCCGTCGGCGACCATGTATTCCTTAGGATCTCGCCTACCCGCGGTGTCATTCATTTTGGCGTACGAGGAAAGCTTAGTCCTAGTTATATAGGGCCGTTCGATATTCTGGAGCGAGTAGGCGATGTGTCCTATCGTCTTGCTCTTCCGCCGTCGCTAAGTGAGGTACACGATGTATTCTATGTGTCCCAATTAAGACGGTACATCCTGGACCCGAGCCATATCCTAGATCATTCGGAATTGGTTGTTGGTACCAACCTTTCGTATGAGGAGAGGCCCGTGTCTATATTGGACCGGAGAGAAAAGACGCTCAAGAACAAGACTATTAACTTAGTTCGTGTTGCTTGGGGTCATCACTCTCTAGGTGAGTCAACGTGGGAGCGTGAGGACGACTTCCGATCGCGATATCCCTACCTATTTGACTCGTGAGGTATAATATCATTCTTATGCCTTACGCTTTCCCTTTTCTTGCTTGCATTGTATGATTGTATGATTGAACTGCTTAGTGTAGCTTGTCTGTGCTTAGTATAGCTTGTCGTGGCAATCTCTAGCTCCTTGATTAAATTCCGAGGACGGAATTCTTTGAAGGTGGGTAGAGTTGTCACCCCCATTTCCTGTATTTCATATTTGTACTCGTAATTTGATTTTTGGCACGTATTTTAATTTTCTCGACTTGCGGATTTTGGTTTCTCGTAAATGGGTTTTGGACCATGGCTTGGTTTTATTTTGTGGAGTTGGTTTGGTTTGGTTCATCATGAGTGGAACACTTTAACCTACACTCTACCCTCAACACAACACAACCACCCTCATTATATCTCCACCAACTTTTTCTCTCTCCTCTTTACTCTCCATTAATTTTGTTCTTCTCCTTCCTCCACACACAACTCCCCAATCCATAGGCAAGTGCACCTTGCCAACATATAAGCACCCAATTTTATTTGTTCATTTGATAGATTAGGATATGGAGAACAACTTTAGAACTTGACATTTTGTGATTTGGAGCTTTCATTCTTCTAGATCTAGATTTTTACTATTTTCAAAAATCCTTAGTTTTGATCTATTAAACTTCGATTTTTGCATATTTTGATGCTTCCATGTGGAAGAGAATTCGATTTTACTCAAGTTAGAACTTTGAAAATCTAGATTTGATTTTGATTTGATCAAGTTATGAAGAATTGAAGTTTTGAAGTTCTTGGAGTTCTTCTCGGGTTGGAGAAGCAGCCCTCTCGGCCTGCGCTCTTTAGCGCAAGGCCGATTGCGCAGCTCACCCTTTGGTGAACTGTGCACCTTCCTTCTCGGCCAAGCACCTTCATTGCGCATAGCCGATTGCGCCCGGCCTCTTGGGCTGGACCGCGCATCTCCCTTGGCGCACTAACCCCTGCGCAGTTAGCCCCTGCGCAACATGACTCCTGCGCAGTCCAGCCTCTGCGCAGCTCACCCTGCGCCATCCCCTCCTGCGCAGTCCACCCTCTGTGCAGCTCACCCTGTGCCATCCCCTCCTGCGCAGTCCACCCTCTGCGCAGCTCACCCTGCGCCATCCCCTCCTGCGCAGTCCACCCTCTGCGCAGCTCACCCTGCGCCATCCCCTCCTGCGCAGTCCACCCTCTGTGCAGCTCACCCTGTGCCATCCCCTCCTGCGCAGTCTAACCCCTGCGCAATTTGATCCCGCGCAACCCATCTGCTGCGCCATCCATCTCTGGCGCAGTTGGTACCCTGCGCAGCTCACCCTGCGCAGTTGGCCTCCTGGCGCACTTGACTCCTGCGCAATCCAACCCCATGACCCCTTGCACAATATGTCCAATCATGGAGACTTGGTTTTATTCTTCTTTTAGCTTGGCTCTTCTATAGCCCTATATATATTGATATTTTATTAGATGTTTTACGCCCATTTTATATCCTTACGCCTTTTGTCATGAACTTGATTTTACTTAATTGCTTGGAATAACTATTGTACATGGCATGGTATGCCAAGGACCTAGCATAACATGACAGTGACCCGTAGTGGTGCACTCCTAACAAGCACCCTGACATGATTTATCTTGATAACTTGATAGTGGCCCGTGGCGACGCACTCCTGACTTGACTTGACTTGTAACTTGTAATTAACTCGTATAATCAACTTGACACCGTGGGTGTTCCTGCTTGCTTGTTTGTACAATCCACTTGTCTTGTCTTGCATCATGTCTAGGATGCGACTTCCTGGGTACCACGGCCAGGGACTCGCGCTAAATTGGATTAGGCTAATTATTAGATCAAACTAGAACATGGAGAATTCCCAGTCACAGGCAATCTCGTTATCTGGGCACTTTAATGGACTTGTAGCTTGCCGACGAGTAGAGCACATTTCCAGCACACTGCCATGTGTTGTACCCTCTAAGTCACCTAAGGGTACATTTGTCTCCCGGGCAATGTACCCACCTATAACTCTCAACCCGCGGAAGGATAACTGGATGGTCTGCAGGGCTTGGGACTGAGAGTTTCTCACTTGCATCTTGTTAGTAATTAAGGCTTGTGATAACCCTAGTTAGTTAAAGTAGTAAGCCGTAGTACTTGCTTGGCCGATTGTGAATGGATGATGTCCAGCCTTGTCTAAGTCTTATCTAGCTCCAGTACCTGCTATCTCCTGAGCATGTTTATTTTACTTATCTTAACGATAAATGGGTAGAGACAGTGAGCTATTCAGGCGAAGGGGTACAATCCCGGTCCTTGTTTGGTTTAAGGATTGTAACCTGGCTCCCGGAATGGTTCCACGTCCCTAGTCGTTTATCGCCCTGTGTACCTTACTACTTGTACTTTCTTTTATTCTTTATGTTCTGGTATGCTGGCTTTTGTTCTTATTTGTGGCCTCCTTTGTGGTACTTGCTCTTTCTGGGGTTTGACCCAACTGGTTTTGTGTGGCCAGATTTCGGAGCAGCTCCCGAGGATCTACCAAGCTTCCAGCCCAATGGTGACAACTAGACGGAACCCGGGCCAAGAGTGGGTTTTCCTTTTTGTTTCACCCACTTATATGTAAATTTATTCTTTTGAGGCGTTTAGCCGACGAGCACCTGTTAGCTCGATGCACATTTACTTACTGTCTGCCTACGGGCTGTAAACATGATTAACAAATCCTAGGGTTGATCATGTATGACTGAACTCTTGCTAGTCCTATCATTTTGTACGACTAGCTTCATGATCATCCAATATGTAATATTTGGGACGCCTTATATATATATATTTGATGCTCTAATATCTTGTAACTCTGTTAATTGCTTGAGATTGAGACAATAGGCTTGACCCTAAGAGACTGCTGGCTTGTAGTAAACCCTCATATCTAGACAGCCGTGACCATATAGTTGAGATATATTCTATTTCAATATACGTAGCTGGCTATGTCTGCCCCCGCTCTCCAGTATTCTGGTTCTGGGGCGTGACATCCAGCCTCGCGTTTTACTGTGGGATGCGTCCGTGTTGTTCGTAAAAAAAAAGGATGGGTCAATGCGTCTGTGCATCGACTACCGGTAGCTGAACAAGGCCACCATCCAGAACAAATATCCACTACCTCATATAGACGACTTATTCGATCAGCTGCAAGGTGCCTCGGTATTTTTGAAGATTGATCTCCGCTCGGGATATCATCAACTCAAGATCAAGCTAGACGACGTGTCGAAGTCAGCCTTTCACACTCGATACGGCCATTATGAGTTGCTGGTGATGTTATTCGGCCTAACGAATGCCCTCACTGCCTTCATGGATCTAATGAATCGGGTATTTTAACCCTTCCTTGATAAATTTGTAGTGGTCTTTATCGACGATATTCTTGTCTACTCGAAGAATAGGGCACAACATGCAGAACATTTGTGGACCGTGCTCCAGACTCTTGGAGAGAATTAGTTGTATGTGAAGCAGAGCAAGTACAAATTTTGGTTGAGCAGTGCATCATTCCTCGGACACATCATTTTATCCGAAAGCATTACAGTCGACCCGAATAAAGTTGAAGTCATTGCTGATTGGAAGCGGCCTACGTCGGCCAGTGAGATTTGAAGTTTTCTAGGTTTGGCGGGATACTACAAATGCTTCATGAAAATTTTTGCGAAGATTGTGTCGTCATTCACTCGCCTCGCTCAAAGGGAGTCATGTATAAGTGATCGGACGACTGTGAAGCTTCCTTCCAGGAGCTGCAGTAGCGCCTCGTTTTGGCCTTTATACTCATACTTCTGGATGGGGTAGAGGGTTTTTAAATATTTAGCGATGCTTCAGGCCAGGACTTGGAATGTGTGCTCATGCAGCAAGACAAGGTAATCTCCTTCGCTAGTAGACAGTTGAAGCAGTACGAAAAGAATTATCCTACGCATGACTTGGAGTTAGCGACGTTCGTGTTCGCGTTGAAATTGTGGCGTCACTATCTTTATGGCGTGGCGTGTGTAATCTATACCGATCACAAGAGCCTCAAGTATCTTTTCACTCAAAAGGAGTTGAACTTACAACAGAGGCATTGGCTAGAACTGATCAAAGACTATGACTTGATGATTGCCTACACTCCGAAAAAGGGAAATATTGTGGCAGACGCTCTTAGTCGAAAATATATTGCATCACTATCCATCAACATCAAACTACTTCGGGACTTAGAAAAGATGGGCATCGACCTCCGGGTTCGATTCAAGGAAAGACAGTTGGCACAACTACGGTTAGAGCTGATCTTGTAGAAAAAGATCAAGACCGCTCATAATGATTATCCGTACGTGAAGAAAATACGAGAGCTGATTTTAACGGAGAAGGCATCCGACTTTACGAAAATGAGACCAGCATGCTTCAATTGAAAACATCCAGGCAATACCAAGATGTACAAGGACCTTCGCACAACATTATGGTGGCACGAGATGAAGAGAGATGTGGAACTCTTCGTATCGCAATGCATGGCTTGTCAGCAGGTGAAAGCTCAGCATCAGAGGCCGGGCAGAGAGATACAGAACCTGGCAATTCTGGAAAGAAAGTGGCAGCACTTGTGCATGGATTTTATTGTTGGTCTGCCAAAGACGCCACGGAAAAATGATTCCATCTGGGTCATCGTCGATCGACTAACTAAGTCAATACATTTTATTGCCATCAAAGTTACTTGGAGCGTCAATTGCATGGCTCAGATTTATCTTGACGAGATAGTGCAGCTGCCCAGAGTTCCAGTATCCATCGTCTCTGATTGGAATGCACGATTTCTATCGCACTTTTGTAGTAGCTTGCTGTCAGCTTTGGAAACGAAGTTGAACTTTAGCTCGACGTACCATCCCCATACCGACGACTAAACGGAGCACATGAATCAGATTCTTGAAGACATGCTATAGAAGATTCTTGGCCCGGAGCTGGTGAAATAGACCATGCAGAAAGTTTGACTCATTCGAAAAGACTGAAGATTACACAGAGTCGACAGAAGAGCTACGCCGACACCAACAAAAACCCTTTGAGTTTCTAGAAGGCGATCATGTGTTTTTGAAGGTAACGCCCATACGAGGAGTCATTCGATTTGGAGCCAAAGGTAAGCTTAGTCCAAGATTTGTGGGTCCTTTCGAAATATTAACGCGAGTCGCCCCAGTAGCTTACCAGATTTCATTGTCGCCAGCACTGTCGGGTGTATACGATGTCTTCCACATCTCTCAGCTGCGAAAGTATATGCACTATTCGAGCCATGTGGTGTATCTCGGTCAGCTAGATCTAAAGGCAGATTTATCATATGTGGAAGAACCGATCGAAGTCTTGGAATACAAGGATAAGTTGCTTCGAAATCGAACAATCCCTCTTGTCCGTATACTCTGAAGGAACCATTAAATCGAAAAGTGACCTAGGAACTCAAGTCAGAGATGAGAGAAAAGTTTCTATCATTATTTTCTTAGAGGTAGGCTCTCTTCTTAAGTTTTGAGGACGAAACATTTTTAGTTGGTTATGGTGTAGTTCTCCGTCCCTACATTATGTCTTTTTTTCTGTCCACGGGATACGCGATGAAAGAACATTGTTGCTATCGATTTGGTCGGAACCAATTGATCGGGATCGATTGAATCGATTGAATAGGAACGATTGAATTTAGATCCATTCCTCGTTATGGAATGGCTTCTTTCGAATGAAGTCCTATATTTAGCGGGTTGTGCCTCAAGGATAGACTCTGTGGCTGAGTCGGGAGAGACCTCTCGTTGCTCTTCTTTTATTGCCGTACTTTTTTCTTTGGCTTTGGTGTTCTAAATACATTTTTGTGAATGTTTTTGATGGTTTCCCTAGCTTGTGTTTTCGAACTTCGCATTCATATCGAACTCATTGAATGGAAAGTGTTCTAATCAGATGCTTATGTGATTTCAGGTGATCGCGTAGGCACCGTCTAGTACAGCCAACGGGTCTCTCGCCTCAACCAAACAATCAAAGTGAGTGCATGACCCTTCTTTCCCTTGACCCTCTTGAATCCTAAATTATTTAATATAACGCTAGTTAGTTATGCAAAGATCACAAATGCCTACTTTCAATGAACTGTTGTATGATTCATCACATACACTCGCTATTGAATTGATATGACATAAAACTTTTACATGCCTGCTATGTTAAACAGAAGATAGACTCATTGATCAAATGATGCCACAATAAGGCGGGACACGATAAAAATAATTAAGTTCTCATAACGTAGACCATGCTTGAGTAACTAAGTTTAGTCTAGCACGGTCATGAACAACTTGTGCACAAGGTAAAAGTTTTCTTGAATGACATCCTGGGACCATGGGACCGATTCGGCCTAGGGGAAAACACGGTATAGTTGTGCGGAATGTTAGCACGGGTTATGCAGGGACTTTCAATGGGACTCACTACTTGCGCTGAAAGGGTCCCGTCTAACAAAGTTATAAGTCCAAGATGGCTTTTGGTGTCAGTGGCCATCACTTATAAAATTGCACACGATATGCTAGTAAATGATAACAATTGACAGGAAAGAACATGGTAAGTCTCGTATTCCACAGCATGCTCTGTCGTGGATAAGTTCTAGCGTAATTTACATTTGGCCTATCATATGCTTGTCTGAAATTCATTAGGATGGCTAGAAAGATCACAAATTAAGTCATATAATTTCTTCAACCAAATGAGAGCGTGAAACTTAATTTGCCACACACCAATATAAGTGTAATGTACTGATCCTCGCTCTTCATAGGTACCCCGAACCAAGAAGGGTGTGCCACTTAACTCAAGGCGACGCTAGTTATTTTCAAGTCTCGTCCGTGTGTTAAAGGCTTATTTTGATCCTCTAAAGACTCCACATTCAGTCCAGAAGAAAGATATCTCAACTCCCCATGATAGCAGGTCTTTTGAATGTTTTGCTTGTAAATGGGGATGTAATGTATGGAACGACTATCTCATCGGTGTTCATTTTGTAATCGAGTCATGTTGTAAGCCCGCACGACAAGGATTGTAATAGAGTCTTGTAAATTATGTCTATTATCAATAAAATAAAATTTTCTTCTGTCTTAAATATGTTGTTCAATTTCTCTGCATACTCTATTAGATGTTGGTTTCAGATAACCTTATGACTATGTCTTGTGCGATCACAAATTAGGTTCGTACGGCATCACGCCCGGGAGACGACTATCGATTCTACGAAATTGGAGAATGACAAGAGACACCACTCACGAGGCTTGGTTGAAATGCATATATTTTGGGGGACGCCTTGAATATTTGACGATCCGACTCAAATAGTAATGACAAATTCTCTATCACGAGATTTGGCTGAAATACATGTATTTTGGGGATGCCTGGAATATGTGCATGATCCAACTAAGTGATACGTGAATTGAGGTAAGACTAAAAGAACAGGAATGTATTCTGGATATTGAAATCATGTGATCAAAAAAATATTAATGGTAGTACAATCGTTGGATTCAAAATAAACATGAATATATGTTGATTGATCGGGTCGTCTGGGCTAAAACTAAGTTGTCTGTGTGCACGACGAGTATAAGTTACCACAAGTTTGAGATATAGTTGTTCCGTATGAAAATAACTAAGGCACAAGCGTGGCTCGGATTGAAGAAACGCATAGGAGGAGTGTGTACGAGAATTATTGAATGTTGAATCAAATGACAAGTCGATGAGTGTGTACTCAGTAAGTTTCGAGGATGAAACTATTTCTGAGTGGTGTATAATGTAATGCCCCATTCGCTCAGTTCAACCAGAGGAATCAACATGCCAACAACATTTGGACTTAGCCATGTAACGGCTTGCTCGAAGTCCTGCTCGGTCGAGATAACTCCTCGTTCAGGAGGGTGGCTTCGATGAACTTGCCTCACACTACACCAAAACAGATAATTCGTAACACATTTTTTTTATAATTAGTAACGGTTATTACCGTGACCGTCTTATAACAATAATAACCGTTACAATAAATTAAAAAACGTTACTAAAATTCAAATTTTGATTTTATTTTTAATTGTGACACTAAAAACCGTTGCTATGGAAAAATAAATCTACTGCACTCATTTTTCATATACCCCGAGTCCCGACATCAAAGTGTTACAAGTGAGAAAATCTGCTGCACTCATTTTTCAAGTATCCCGAGTCTCGAGCTTTCCCTCTCTGTGACCTAATTCTCTCCTCCCACTCCTTAATTTCTTCCTCTTCTCTATAAAAAAATTAGGGTTTCGAGATTCTGAGTTTCCAATTCCAAGCTCACCGATGTCAACAGCGAAGGGGAGTGACAACGAAGAGGAATGGCTCTGAATCGTGCAGATCCAGCTCTCCCGGGCGTTATCGGTCTCCCGTTCGGAACACCGTCGTACGGACAGGTCGGTCCTCTGATTGCCTCTAGGGGTTCTTGGGGGGGGGGGGTGCGCTCGCCCCCGTCCACGTCAGCGCGTGGGAGCCGCTGTCGTACCTCTGCATCAAGGACACTCCCAATGTAAGTGCACTGTTCGATAAAATACTTGAATGGAATTTTGTTTTGTTATATACTCTTTTGCCATCTGGGCATTGTCGTTTTGTGTATTAATTTAGGTTTTACTACAATTTTAGGGTTTGGGTTCGGTTGTGCAGTCACTAAAGCTGAAATATTTGGTTGAAAATAGTTTATAAATTTATATTGTGCTGGTTTTTGTTAAATGGACATGAACTTGATACAATATATACATGTGTAGTGTCCAACACAATGTGGCATGGACACAAAAATGACATTTGGTTCGTGCTTCCTTGTCTATAATGGGTTTCTTGTTGGCAAATTAGTATTGTAATTGACAAAAAAAGTCTACTTTTTTATATTGGGAGTATCGATGGGTTTTGTTCAGGATATTTAGGACATGTTATAGTATTGGCAATATTTTTCATAAGCCTTAGCAGCAGAAAGAAAAGAAAAGCACGAGCGTTTGGGATAGCTATTTCCGGTATGATGGATTTTAACCCAGTCTGGAGTCATACTCTCTCAGTACAATGTTTTAGTTTTTCTTACTCTCACCCACAAGGCCTTAGCTTTTTCACAAGGTAAAGTTCCCTTATTATATGTTCTCAAACAACATGGCATTCTTTCTCAATTTTTATTGTTTGGATAGTAACATTTCCTGAATGTATCACAAACACAGTGCATACAAAATTACTAAGCCAAAAGAGACAAATGATTGGAAGCAAAAGACTAGTAGTTCCAGGCAATGACAAGAGATAAATCAAGACTCTTTGAGCAGAATGGGTGAAATTCAGAGCTCTAATTTTATCTAAAAAATTGGATGGTAATGGAGAACAACTTCTACAAGTTTTAAAGCAGTGACGTGACAAAAGGAATTGGCATCAATGGTAGTTAAACTGTTAAACAAACATATGGAAGCTGCTTCACATCAGACATTTACATGGGACGAGTAATATTCCCCGGCCTTTTCAGATGTAAACAAAATATCCAATGGCTTTCCATTCTCAGCTTCATTTGGAAAATAATGTGCATTGGGCTTTCCCTTCTCAACTTCGTTGGACAAATTTGCAAAGGGCTCTGAAATAGGAATTGGTGTCAGACTAGCAACCAGAATTGCATCTCCTTCATCGTTGGCCATGTTACTTCCATTCATCCTCATGTCGACATGTAATTGGCTTTCTGAAGGTATCACTTCCAAAGTACTTTCGGCATGATCAATGCTATCCAACTGGGTCTCACTACTTCCAGAGCTAAAGTCACCAGCCTCTATGTTCTCAGGATATTTAGGGCCTGCTTAAGTATCTGTATGAAAAACATGTTCCTCCATTTTCTGGTTCATGCTTTATGCTAGAATAATAGGTTGTTGATGCAATGTAATTCTGTTAATAAATCTATATTTCTTTTTATTAATATGGTTAGTTGGACTTCATTATTCTCATTATTGTAACTTTTTGTTTGTACAGGTGTTGGTGTAGGGTACATCTCTGCTCTTATATCCTTTTCATATTCTTTGTATTTAGTTATTAGCAAATTTATATAGGTCTGGTCTACTAGCTTACATGATAGCATGTATTCCCCCATTCTTTTCATTGTCATCATATCTGGAATCTCTCTTACTGCTTACTCCCAGCATGCTTCTTCATTTTCCCTAAACCTTCAAATAGGAAAAAAGATTTTTGTGCCTTTTGCCTAGAGAAGCCTGAAGGCTAAATTTATGATCTTTGTAAATTGTAAGTAATACTGTTGACATCATTATGGTTTAAATGTGTGCATGTAGCCTTTTGTTTGCTGTAAAGAGGAATTTGGTGCTCTATGATGTCGATATCTTCATTTGCAGTTCGCACATGACATTGTTCATCTTTATTTTTTTTAAAAAGACGTCCCAGTAGCCACGAGAAACTACCGCTTACGCAAGGTCTGGGGTGGGTCAGGATGTACACAACCTTACCTCCATATATATGGAGAAGTTGTTTACGTGACCAGAACATGCATCCTCCAGGATGCAAGCAGCAAGCCTTACCGTCGCACCAGGCAATCCCTACATTGTTCATCTTTATCATTATGTTATTTTTTTGTGTTCGTTTTGCCTACATGTCTGAAGGATAATATTCTGATATTTGTAAATTGTAAGCAATGCTGAATCCTGATATCAATATGGTTTCAATTGTCAACTCTAAACAAAAAGGAAACTTTGCACTGTGTTGTTACTCAAAAAACTCATGGATAGCGTAAACCTCTATGATTATCTTCTAAGCCTTCTATTGAATATTGAGGTGTTAAATAATAAAGTTCAAGCTAAGCTATGCTAGTGTATGTGGCTCAGGGCTAATCTATGATAGTTTATGTGCGCAGAGTATCCGTAGACCTTGGAAAGGTGTTCTTATGTTTGGCCCACCTGGTACTGGTAAAACACTTTTGGCTAAGGCTGTAGCTACAGAATGTGGAACGACTTTCTTCAATATTTCTTCTGCTACTTTGGCTTCCAAATGGCGAGGGGAGAGTGAGCGCATGGTTCGCTGTCTATTTGATCTTGCTAGAGCTTATGCTCCAAGTACAATATTCATTGATGAGATAGATTCTCTCTGCAATTCTCGAGGGTATGAATTAAGAATAGTTGGACCCATCCTTTTGTTTTTTCCCCTTTCTGAACGTCAAATGTATTAGTACAAGTCTGTGGAAACTTTAGTTGTCATTTTAGAACCTAGTTATTGAATTCTAAATGAGCATTAGAGCTAGGTAACATAGTGACATATAGATAGAAGCAAGAATTTGAACGCCCACGGACTGCTGAAGTTACATCTTCCATAATACCCATTTTTGTTACTCCTAAGTGCACAAATAATCATAATTTGGCACTGTATCAAATTTATAGAAAGTAAAAGATTATAATGAAACAGGATAAACGTAGCTTCCTCACTCTTTGTTTCTAGCGTAGA
Source organism: Iris pallida (assembly GCA_029216955.1). Taxonomy (NCBI): domain Eukaryota; kingdom Viridiplantae; phylum Streptophyta; class Magnoliopsida; order Asparagales; family Iridaceae; genus Iris; species Iris pallida. The sequence goes on from JANAVB010007399.1 coordinate 29,682,610, forward strand.
ATATTAGATTCACAAATAACTTCACCTTTTATCTTTTTAGATCTAAACTTTCGTTCCTTCTCCTTTTTCCCACTATTTTCTTTCTTCTTTTATTTCCTTCTTTTTGTATGAGTGGAGTTGTCACTGAGGTGCGGGGTTGAGCGAACTATGGTTCTTGATTCTTATGTTTAATTCACATTTCTACAGTGCTTCAGGAGAGCATGAGTCTTCTAGAAGGGTGAAATCTGAGCTCCTAGTACAAGTAGATGGTGTCAACAACAGCACTGGTGACGATGGTGAGAGGAAAATAGTGATGGTCTTGGCAGCTACCAACTTCCCCTGGGACATAGATGAGGCATTAAGGTTTGTTCTTTTCACCTTATCTCCTTGTAAGGCTGAATCAGTTGCTGCATATTTAGCATTTTTTTTGTTTTGTTTCCTGGTCATCATCTTGGTTTTTTGCGTACCAAAATTTCTAGAATTTATGGACAACTGTAAATACTTTCTAGTACTTTTTCTCATGATTGTTGTTTCATCTTTAATTACAGGAGACGTCTGGAAAAGCGAATATATATACCTCTACCCAATTTTGAGAGTCGTAAGGAGCTTATTAAGATCAATTTGAGAACTGTGGAGGTATAAGTTGGACCTACATAATGCTGTTTGAGCTGTTGCTTTGTGAATCAAATTCTCCTGCTGTGTTGTCACTGTCATCCTTGATGTATGTAGAGAATAATTGTTGTGTTTTTATTGATTGGCTACTCCACTACTTATAGGGAGTCTAGCTCCTCTTCATACTACATTTTTTGGCCATGTTACTTCCATTCATCCTCATGTCGACATGTAATTGGCTTTCTGAAGGTATCACTTCTAAAGTACTTTCGGCATGATCAATGCTATCCAACTGGGTCTCACTACTTCCAGAGCTAAAGTCACCAGCCTTTATGTTCTCAGGATATTTAGGGCCTGCTTAAGTATCTGTATGAAAAACATGTTCCTCCATTTTTTGGTTCATGCTTTATGCTAGAATAATAGGTTGTTGATGCAATGTAATTCTGTTAATAAATCTATATTTCTTTTTATTAATATGGCTAGTTGGACTTCATTATTCTCATTATTGTAACTTTTTTTGTTTGTACAGGTGTTGGTGTAGGGTACATCTCTGCTCTTATATCCTTTTCATGTTCTTTGTATTTAGTTATTAGCAAATTTATATAGGTCTGGTCTACTAGCTTACATGATAGCATGTATTCCCCCATTCTTTTCATTGTCATCATAGCTGGAATCTCTCTTACTGCTCACTGCCAAAGGACAATTATAGATGTTTCGGTCAAAAAACAAATAATTTTAATTACTCTCATAGTTAGTAATTGCCTCTTGACTGTTGCTCGGATTATCACCATACGGTTCTAGTAAGTTGTAATTGTGAACTGGTTTCTGAAGTTCATGTGCATGATTTCCAGAGTCATGCTACTTTTTGTTTTCCAATTCGTGGATCCTTGTATGCTATTTTCCTTTTCAAAATTTGTCAGTTTTGGTTTGTTAGTTTCCTAGTGTAGCAAAGCCAAATAAATGTAATATGATACAATTCAGTAAAACTTGTTCATAGTTTATCCCATTGGGAATTCTCCTGATTGTTGAGTTGAACACCATGTAAGAGTTCTAGTGCAACAAGGTTTGAATGGAAGTCTCCAAAAAATAATTCTCAAGTTTCTTAAGTTAGGAAAATTATTTGTCACACAAGTAGCGGCATGTAGAATGGTGTAACGACTACTACACTGCTAGACGGTAAGACTTCCTGCATTTTGACTATAGCTTTGTGACAATCTTGTTTTAATGTGTAGAGGTGGAAGGCATCCATCACATATGCCTGGATTCGAGCCAACATGAGCGTATTATGTCTTCTATTTGATAAATGGTAGGAATGGAGCATCAGCGACGGATCTTTGGCCGAGTGCGGACCTACGAGTCGAGTTGTCTGAATGTCTACCTTCCTAGACCATGATTGAAAGAATTGTACGAAATCTTCATGTTTACTTGCATATCACATGCATTATTTTCTGATCTCAAATGCTCAGTTGTCACTCTTTTTTCTGTTCCCAAATGCTCAAGATATACATTTTTGCATTCCCTTATTGATAAATAAATTTCAGATGCTATGTAAGTTGTATTTGTTCCAGATGGCCTGCTAAAGAAAAGAAAAAGGCATCATTTTCAAAGAGTAATGGGAGAATAGAATGTAAGGTCAGTATATCTTTTTCTATCCTTTTTTAATTTGACAGTAGTAATTATTCTATGATTGTGTGTATTTGTTATGCCAGAAAAATAATTATATATGCCATTGCATACTTATTTATTAAGAACGACAAATATCAAGAAGGATGCGAGCCAGGCAAGCTCTAGTGCTTAATATTTCTGTTTTATCTAAATTCCATCGTGTTTATTATTCCAGATTTTATTGAACCACACTGCCAAAGGACAATTATAGATGTTTCAGCCAAAAAATAAATAATTTTAATTACTCTCATAGTTCGTAATTGCCTATTGACTGTTGCTCGGATTATCAGGACCTGGCTGATAGGAATGAGCTGCTGGCCAAGTTCAAGGACCAATGTTTGGAATATCGTTTATCTCTTGGTAAGTATTTACATACATACACCTTAATAGAATTGCCATAAGAACTGAACACTTAACAGAATAATAATAAGAACTGAACACAAATTTTGTGGACAGGCAAGATGAGTTTTGGGATGGCAACCGTTCTTTTGGCAACCACTTTGAGCACGAATGTCTGGCAACACTATGGAAAGGGATGGCTGCATGGAATTTGCTACACGATCAGGACATGAGTTTTGATTGCCTCTACTGCTCTTGTTGTTGTCACTCTCGTGCTAATGATTATTACGAAAGGGTTATTGAATCTACGACATGGAAGATTGCACAATAATGCATCATGATCATGAGAAGGAACTTAAAGGATACTGAAAAAGGCATATTAATGCCTTGTTCACTATTTTTGTAACAATTTTATTAATGAAACACATTGTTTACTATTTTTGTAGCATTTTTATTACAGAGCTTAAAGCCAATTTTGTTAGTTTCATTCAGTCACTGCAAGGATAGTAATGTCTATACTTACAGAGCTTAAAGCCATGAGTTCATCTGCAATGAAGAGATTGGTAGAAGGATATTGTATGTTAGATTAGATTGGTAGAAGGATATTGTTGCTTAGAATGTTATTTATTTACTTGTCATTGGGCAGCTAGCATGTATATACAAATTATTTTTTTTTACAGAAAAAATATTTTTGTAACAGTTATAACTGTTGCAAAATTGAAAAAAAAAGTAACAGAAGAATGCATTTTGTAACGATTTTAACTGTTACTAAGGTAAATTTAGTCACGGTTATAACCGTGACAACAATCGTTACAAATTTTATTTTTGTAACAGTAATAACTGTTACAAAAACCGTTACAAAAATTTGCCACGCCTAATTCGTCACGGTTATTACCGTGACTAAAATTATTTGTCACGGTAATAACCGTTGGTAACTGCCTATTTTGGTGTAGTGTCAGCTTGGCCTTCACACTAATAAAATAAAAGTTTTCAACTGCACAAGTAGGCTTGATAATAAAAAAGACGAACCCACATAGCTAAGGGAATAATTCTAACTTGGGTCAGATTAAGTTAGAATATGGAAAGGTCCCACGGTCGGCATAGAAGTGTTACACAACGTGCTTTTAAATTGACACTTGGTCCTTCGTCCCGTGGCTTGGAAGAAGGAAAAGTTGGTCTATTTGCCACAAGACTATGAACCTAACATAGTCATAGGCGTCGCACGGTATAGATGCTTGATAAAGCATGCACTGTCCCACTGTCCAATACTTGGCATAGCATAATTGTTCCACAAGTCTCAATGCACATTTCCACGATGCAAGGCTTGGGTTAGCCTTTGCTCATCCTACGATTTAAGCTGTTGCACAATTGAGTTATACAAAGGTATGCTATGGGCTAACAAAGTCATAGCAAGCATTGTCCCACAATTTCTACGGTTGTTATATCCATACAGTCCCACGATCTCAAGGCTCGTCATATAAAGTATGACTTGGGCAGTAGTGTCGCACAGAATACAAATTGGTTTAAGGCACGAGCCACGGTTAGTTTAAAGATAATTATGTCACGGTCGATGGCATCTAAGGAATACGTCTTGTTCAAGTCAAGTAAGAAGGCTATGCAGTAGCCGTTGCTCGAGTTTCAAATATGAGAATTTCATGCGACCGGTAGTCGCCAAGGCAATCCCTGATTTGGGCTCTACAAACATGTGTAAAGAGTAAAAAAGTATAAATAAAAAATATAAGTTATATCATCTATAGGCCTTGCATTTACGTCGAGTCTAGAAGTCGTCGTAGGTGCGTGGTCATGGACAACTTGTGCACAATACGTAGTCTTTTTCGACATTGATTATCGGGGCCTTGAGATTATGTCGACCGTATGGAAGATTCGGGGATTCCACGGGCTAGCTACCCGTTTGGATTACCGCCGTCTATCCTAAGCTATGTCCAAGATAGCTTGACATTGCTAGTGACCTTTCATATAGATGAGTCGGTGTGCTGAGCGGCAATCCGCATGCACGGTGTCAGTTTACCATCGACAGCGCGTATAATTTTGAGTGCGCATCTCCGGTTCACTGTGGGCGTAGCACATTTGGGACACATGGCCCGTATTGCCTTGGATTTCTTCGTACAAGCCCACGAAGGCGTATAGTAATCAGAATCCAACTCATCCTCATCATGACAGCGAGTGATTTTGTTAAAGACAGAGGCCCTCTCCTGCATGCCAGAGTTCATGCGTAGGAAGTTGGAGGCGCCATTGTTTCGTCGGCGTATCTTCTTCGACTGGAAAGAGGAAAATTAGGGAATGCAGTCAACACTGTGTTTCCCCAGAAGATGTGCTGTATTGGCGGGCACATCTTGCTTGCTGAGAACGTCAGCAAGAAGGGTGGGCTGCGGTGGCATATCCCCTTCAGTGGTGGTGCTCGACGTATCTCCTTTGCGCACCCAGACTTGGCGAGTCTTCTTCAGCTTTGGCAGCCATTTCGAAGGACTTGCGTTGCCTTCAGATGAACTTCTCATACGTCTGTTGATTGAGGAGCACCACAAGTGTCTTGTGAGAGGAGCCAAGCTTGATGTCGTCAGATTATGACACAACTTTCTCGTCAGAAGAGAAAGAAGTCCCCAGCAGAGTCGCCTGCTTGTTTGCCATCGAAAATACGATAAGATTTTGTTGATTAAAACTTTGGTATTTCAATTACAAACAAAATAGTGTATAATATAGGACTTAGACATATTCCTAGGAGTACACTTTTGTTTTTATCTTGGAACTGTATCGGTGGAGCGGGTGGTAATACGTTGACTCCGTTAACGATCTGACGACAATCTTGAATTCTATGAAGGTCTGGACTGCTCTAGATGTCGGAGCATTTGGAAGAGAAATAGACGTTACATGTCTCTTCTCGTCTCTGTAGGTAGATATAATGATCTATATGTCTGTGTGTGTGAAGGAATGATCCTTCTATTTATAGGCAGCAGACTAGTCTGCTCATGCGCACATATATGGGCTCATAGACGATTCGTCCTGAGTTGAAGCTGAATCTTGTTTGAACTGTACTGTTGGGCTGCGGTGGAGCTGACACGTGGCAGTTGCGAAGATTCGGCCGTTGCTGAGATCTTGGATGGTTAGCACCTATTCGTGGGCAGAACTAAGTCAAATGACATGTGGCATGTGTTCATGGCTCAAAGATCTCGAATTTGGTGGAGGATGATCTGTCACGATGTTCCTATGATCTGGTACATGGGGCGACTTGGTCTATGACTTTAAGAGGTTACAGACAAGTTTGGGTGCATAGCTTCTGAGGTGCATACAGAGCTTCGAGTGCATGGCTGTGGAAGCGCATGTAGAGACTTGACTTCTATCTTTTGGGATCAGGAGTAAGTCGAGAGTGCATGGCTTTTGAGGTACATGCAAACTTCTAGGTGCATGGCGACGAAGGCGCATGCGAGTGATCGGTCGGCCATGTGGCAAGGATAGTTGTAGCCGACAAAAGTAAGTAATGATGATGCTGACGTCTACGGCTCTTCGTTTTCTGCAAAAAGCTGCCAATTGTTCGGTCTTCGGGAAACGTGCTGCCAACTTTGTCACATAGCATTAAATGCTTGATGGGTGACGAGTTAAAGTGGGCATATCAGTTTGTGCCCTACTAGGCGTATGGGTCTATGTCATATTGGGGGCATCAGTACGGAGCGCATGGTGCTGACGGCTCATCTGCTGTATGGCGCATCCTTATTGGCTCGTTTGTTGAGTTCTTTGAGACGTTAATGGCTGTTTTGACTTGGCCGAATACGAAGAGGCAGATTCAGTGGCATTACTACAAATTTATTGCACAGAATAAGAGGAGACTGCCATTTTGTGCATGGGCGAGGGTTGCCCCGGCCTATAAATAGCTTTGTGAGAAGTTTTGTTTCTCATTTCACTTAACTTTTCTTCATGGAGACGAACTCGATCGGTCCCCTGCCTCGGCGAGTTGACGATGAACTTCTTTCGAAGACGAAGATGTGTCGAGCTGGTTTATTCACCATCGGCCCTATTTTCGTACAAGCCTGTGAAAGTGCCTGTTGTATCCAAATATCGAGATCGTCGTATCCCGACACAGGCTGAAGGTTTCTGTAGCATCAAAAGATCGGGACGATCGTGCCCCGATTTTTGTTATGCTGGAAGAGCCGCAGGTCGGGGCTATGGTGCCCCAATTTGGTTAGGCTAGAAGAGCCACTCCTCCTGCTAGAGTGCTCGCATGCTGATAAGAAAGTGATTCGCTCTGACTATGCACGGGGATGCGCCTACACTGAGATATTGGAATGATGCGCCTGGCTATAGCACTTGAGTGATGCGCATGGCTATACGTTGAAGTGATGCGCCTGACAAGTGATGCACCTGGCTGTAGCTTTTAGGATTTTCTTTCTCTTTGTAAAAGAATTCCCATTTGTAAAAGAGTTTTTAGACATGTAATAGATTTTCATATGGAATAAAAACCCAATTTTTATGTCTCTTTGCTGCTTTCTGCTGTGCCAAATGTTCTGCTGAGTTTTATGGCGCATGTTGATTTCTGGCGCATAAGAGTTAGGGCACATAGGCTGGCCTTAGATACGCCTGAAATTCCATGCTTCTACAAGACCCCCTTCAAAGTTTCCAAAACTTTCTGCCAAGTTTCGGAATACTTTGAACAAGAAGCATGGTTAGTCATTGTTCTGGGCGCATGACCACTTCATGCATTGTTGTGGGGGCGCATGCTCTTCTCTGTTTTAATGTAAAAAGATAACGTCTCGAATTTTGAAAGATTAATGATAATCTGTTTTAAGATATCCAGCCATCATTTTCACGAGACCCGAAGAGTTTTTGCTGATGTCAGCCTTTATCGGTTCATGCGCGTGGCTCATGCCTATAAATAGGCATCTGTGAGAGAGAGAGAGAGAGTCTTCTACTTTTGTTTCTCCTTCTGCTTCTTCCTCTAGAGTCTTTTGAGAACCCTAGCTTATTCAGAGAGATGGCTCCGAAGACTCCCCGTGGCGGTGCTGGCCGAGGAAGGGGCAAGGACAAGGAGCCCATGGAAATCGACGTGGAGGACACTCCCATTGTCGCAGCGACGCCCGCCGACGTTCAGCCGACGGTGATCGGTAGGTGATCCTTCACTTTGTTACAATACTGTTGGGGCACGTGGGTGTGACTGAAATAAGTCACATCCCCATTGATATGCCTAGGCTTTCCATTGCTAACGTGCATGGAATTTGTCCTGATGATACGCCAAAGCTCCTTCTGCTGATGCACATGGACTTAGGTCCTGATGATGCGCCGAAGTTCCATTTTCTGACGTGCATGGACTTAGGTCCTGATGATGCGTCGAAGCTCCTTTTGTTGATGCGCATGGACTTAGGTCCTGATGATGCGTTGAAGGCGTATGGACTTAGGTCCTGATGATGCGGTGAAGCTTCCATTTGCTGACGCGCATGGACTTAGGTCCTGATGATGCACTGAAGCTTCGATTTGTTAACGCACATGGACTTAGATCCTGATGATGCGCCGAAGTTTCTTTTTGCTGACGCACATGGACTTAGGTCCTGATGATGTGCCAAAGCTTCTTTTGCTGACACACATGGACTTAGGTCCTGATGATGCATCGAAGCTTCTCTTCAAATGCTCCTGGGCCTCCGTCCTGTGCGTCTTGATGAGCTTCTAACTGTACGCATGAGTTTTAACTCAGATGATGTGCCAGATTGTTGATGCGTCTCATATGCTTGTTCGAGCTTTTAAGTCTTTTGCTAACTTTTCTTTAATTCTGTTGTAGTATACATGCCAAAGGCGGAGGCTATTGTGAAGGAGGAGATGTTGCCTCCTTTCGTCAAACAAGAGTCGATGACCATTAAGAAGAAGGTGTTACCAAATATTGAAGTCAAGAAAGAGCCGGTGTCTATCAGGGAGGAAGTTACTTCCCAGGTTGAATTTGTTGTCAAGGAGGAGCTACTGTCAGAGGATAGTAGCACAGGAAGTTCTGAACCTCCTGTCCCTATCGAGGATCTGAATCAAATGGAGCCTTCATATGCAAAATGGCTGAGAGAATGGTGCATGCCTCAACGCAACTATAATCCCTGGCTGTAAGGATTCGTAGGTTGCCTTGCAATCGTCGTTTCCGGGAATATAAATAAAGTCAATGTCCCTATTTTGTTTTGGTATTTCTGTCTGTTTTTATTTTTTCTTTGAGATATAAAGATGTAGTTTTTGCTTCTTTTTGATGTCTATGTAATCCTTTACTTCCTGCTTTAAATGAAGAAATTAAGAACCTTTTGCTTCGTTCATTCTTGCGATGAATCTTGTGATTTTTGGTGGACCTATTATCTTTTGCGCACCTTGGTTTCTAGGTACAAATAATAAGTTGAGAATGGGAAAAACCGACATATTTACTCAGAGGTAGTATGGACGTGGTAAATACGGGTTAATGGTAGATCTTTCCTACTCAGAGGTAATATGGACGTGGTAGGAGTGAAATCTGTAGGGATGTATAGAGCAACTCAGAGGTGATGTGGACATGAATGTTCTATGATTGACGTGCAACAACGTGGGGATTGTTGTATTGGATGTTTACTCAGAGGTAATGTGGACATGGTAAATATAGTATTGAGCATGATCCTACGTAGTATAGAATTCTGCTTTGTAGGGTGTAGAGAAGCAACTCAGAGGTGACGTGGATATGGTTGTTCTCCTACTGGGGATGCAACGAAACAACTACGTTTCAGAAGCATTGGGTTGTCAAAGAAGGAGAGTGAACTTGGTTATCAGGTTCACAAATTCCCTTACTGGGGAGAAGAAAGTACATTCTGAAGGATGTCAGGAGTAGTACTTCTTTAGGAACTTGTCATTAATGGGCATCATGAACAAGTCTCCATTGGGTTGAACGAGACGGTAAGCACCGTTTGACTATACCGTCTCTATGATGAAGGGTCCTTTCCATTTGGGTTTGAATTTTTTTGGTGTCTTATGAGTCATCACCATCGGTCTCCTGACTGCCAGAACCTGGTCGCCTACTTAGAAAGTCCTCTGTTTGACTCTTCTGTTGAAAGCCTGTGAAATGCGGACTTGATAAAGTTTGATGCGCTGTTGAGCCAAGAGGCATTTTTCATCCAGTGCTTCCAACTTTTGGAGACGACGACGTTGATTTTCCTTCCGTCAGCTGGTTCGTGATTGCCACTCAGAGTGAGGGTATTTGGATCTCTAAAGGCAGTACTGCTTCACTTCCATAGACCGAAGAGAATGGTGTGTTACCCGTCGGGGTCCGAACCGTCATACGATAGACCCAAAGGCAATCACCGAGCTTCTCGTCCCAGTCGTGCTTTTTAGATGACACGACCTTTTTGAGTAGCTTGACGATGGTTTTATTAAAAGCTTTAGCCGATCTGTTTGCTGCCGGATTATAGGCGGTTGATGCCACATTCTGAATACGATTCTTGTCGCAGAATCTACTGAACGTATGGCTGATGAATTGTGGACCGTTGTCGTGGATGATCCTCTGAAGCACCTCGAAACGGTAGATGACGTGATGCTTGATGAAGTTGATCACCTTTGAGCTTTTTACCTCTGTCAATGGTATTGTTTCTGTCCATTTAGAGAAGTAGTCGATGATTGCTAGGATAAAGCAGTGTCCCCTGGATGAGGAAGGGGTGATAGGTCCCATTATGTCCATGCCCCAGGCTTCAAATAGCCAAGAGGCGATCGTAGGATATAGAGGCTCTGACAGTCTGTGGATGAAGTCGGCGTATAGCTGGCAAGCACGACATTTCATTGCATACTCGACAGCGTCAGCCATCATGATGGGCCGGTAATAGCCCATGCGTCAAAGTCGATCCTGTATCTTAGGACCTGGTTGATGGGCTCCGTATGTTTCATCATGAGCTTCTTGAAGAGCTTCGACTGCTTCTTCGTTTGATAGGCCTCGAAGGAGAAGTCCATCGTAGGAGCGTCAGTACAGCATTTTAGTGGTCGTATTGTAATAGAATCGGAGCGAGCGCCTTCTGATTGAGACTGCTTCTTTTAGGTCATTTGGAAGGATTCCGTAGACGGCAAATTCGATGAATAGGAACCTCCAGTCTCTGACATTGATGTTGGCGTCTATAGGCTTGGCATGGTTCGCCCACATGCACAGATTATTTCTAGGGCACGCCAAATCTTGGCACACCACTGTAGTGAAGTATTGCATGTCGATCGGTGCGGCTAATGAGGCAGCGAGGCCGGCCAGAGCATCAGCTTCTAAGTTTTGTAGCCGAGGCACATGTTCTATTGAGAATTCAGCGAAGATTGAGATGATGTCCAATACTGCTTTGTGATAAGAGATCATGTCTTCATGGCGGACCTCATATTGTCCTCGAACTTGATTGACGACGAGCTTTGAGTCGTCGTAAGACTCAAGGTATTCTATCTCCATCTTTTTTGCTAACTAGAGTCTCATGATGAGGGCATTGTACCCTACAACATTGTTGGAGCACGGCTCTAAAAGTGAATAGGCACGCTAGATGACCAGGTTGTCGGGGGAGATCAGGACTACCCCCACTTCTGCGATGATCTGGCCTTTGGGGCCTGTTCTTGAAGCATCGTCGAAGAACATCCGCCAAACGGGGTTCTCTTCGATAATTTTTCATTCTCGTACTTCATCTGGAATGTCTTCATAGAGTCTGGACGATTCCGAAATTGGGTGCGCGGCTAGAAAATCGACCAGTGCTTGGCCTTTGACAGCCTTTTGTGGGACAAATACCATGTCGTATGGTGTCAATAGCATCGCCCAAGTAGCCAATCAGGAATTTAGCGCTCCCGACTTTGTCATGAGGACTCTGAGCGGATTGACTCGGAAGATGACATGAATTGTCTGTCCCGAGATATAATGGTGAGTCTTCTGGATGGCGAACACTAGAGCTAGACATTCTTTTTTGACGGGGTTGTAGCGGTGTTCGGCCCTGATCATTGTCCTGTTGAGGTAGTAGATGGCTTGCTCGTGGCCCGCATCATTTTTCTGGGCCAATAAAGCGCCAAGGGAATGGTCCATTACGCGGACATAGAGTATAAATGGTTTGCCTGCGACGGGCGCCACCAAGATTAGGGGGCTCGTCAGATAAGCTTTAATGTCGTCGAAGACTTTCTGACATTCTTCCGTCCAGACATAGAAGACTCCCTTCTTCATGAGCTTGGTGAAGGTTTGGCATTTCCCAGAAAGGTTCACAATAAACCTTCGAATGTATGTTAGACGTCCCGGCAGGCCTCGAAGTTCTCTAAGGTTCTTCGGAGGGTCCATGTCAAGGATGGCTTTAGTCTTCTCGGGGTCGACATGGATGCCTTTTGCAGTGATAATGAAGCCTAAGAACTTTCTACTAGAAACCCCAAAGAAGAATTTGGCAGGGTTCATCTTGAGTTGAAGTGTCCGCATGAAATCGAAGACTGTCTTCAGATCTTGCAGGTGATCGCCTCGAAGACGGCTCTTGACGACGATATTGTCAACATAGCATTCGACTATTTTGTAGAGGTGCTGGCAGAAGATGGTTCTCATAGCTCTTTGATATGTGGCACCTGTATTCTTCAGGACAAAGGACATTACTGTGTAGCAGTACACCCCCTTCGGAGTCCAGAATGACGTGTGCTTTTCGTCGTCTGGAAACATCTTAATTTGGTTGTAACCCGAGTACCCATCCAAGAAGGACATGCGCTCGAAGCCACATGTATTGTCGATCATTACGTCGATGATCGGGAGTGGAAACTCATCCTTCGGGCAAGCCGAGTTGAGGTCCCGAAAGTCAATGCAGACCCGGATCTTCCCGTTTTTCTTGGTGACGGGGACGACGTTGGCTACCCACTCCGGATGTTGCTCTTCGTGAATAAATCTGCTGGCCAGGAGTTTATTTACTTCTTTGTCAATAGCGTCCATAATGTTGGGACGGAAGCATCGCTGTTGCTACTTAACGGACTTAGCGTCAGGTAAGATATTAAGCTTGTGCATTACGACTTGTGTGTTGAGCCCCGGCATGTCTTCGTAACTCCAGGCGAAGACGTCGATGTTTTCTTTGACCAGTTGGACCTAAGATTCTCGATCCTTTCTTGCCAACTTCTTGCTGATGAAAATAGGTTTGGATGAAGATCCATCCCCGAGGTCGATCTGCTCGACTTCATCTTCGGTAGGGAATTTACGTAATTCAAAATAAGATTTCCATTATGAGCCTAGGCGTTGAGCCCAGGGTTCTTCTTCGAAGAACTCTATTATTTGATTGTCGTCTTCAACTTCTGAAGGATGCGCAGATGTCATATTGGCTGACAACACCTTCCTGAAGATTGAGTCGACGCTGGTGTCGTAGTCCCAAGTTGAAGCCTCAGACGAGTGAGAGTGTACGATGTCTTCTGCTTTTGAACTTTCTGGGGTTGTTGGGGACGTGATGTAGCCCACCCCCCGTTGAGTACGGTGATAATAGTCTTGTGGCTTCCCTTTCGGAATAGGAAGTCATAAGAGAAGACGTCGGCCCTTGCCATAGTTTAGACCCTGGCCGCTTTTCAGGTTGTAGCCCATCTTTTGGATGAGATACTTGGCTCGATCATTGTACCGGTAAATTTGTATCCTGCCGGTGTCGAGTTCTGGCTCCGTCGGTGGAAGGTCTTGGTGACGCTCGACTTTGCCGAAGATGATAGGTTTCTCGTCCTGGTTCCGAGGCAGGACTATATAACAGACTCCTTGGTACAGGATGACTCGATTTACATGATTAACAGTTATTATTTATTTTTGCAACGACTGTAGAGCATTATCTAGAGTATACATGGCATTCCAATGTGGAAGACTAGAATAATTGAAATACATCCTTTTATTGATAAAATACGGGATCTTGCCCCGAGGGATTACATCATGGAGGGATGGTGCGTCCACATTGGCGGATATGTACTCTCCCAGTTCTTTGTCAGTGAGTACTGGAGCACCCAGAGGTGGTTCGGGAGAACCTTTTGGGAGCTTGGCCTTTGTCGGCTGTGGTGCCGATAGAGATACGTGGGCCTTCTCTTGAAGCTTAAGAGGGGCTGAAGACTGAGGAGGTCTACCTTTAAGCTGCACCTTGAGAGGTGCCTCAGTTGGTGTTCCGGCGACTGGTGCCTTCCCACGTAGTTTTGCCACGAGAGGAGCCGACACTTGGGGAGGCTTCCCCTTGAGTGGTATCCTCAAGGGGGCTTCAGTAGATGCTCCTCCTAGAGAAGTTGGTGCCCTCCCGCGAAGCTTACCACTATGAGACAGTATTTGAGGCAGCTTTCCCTTGAGTCGCACTTTCAGGAGAGCGTCGATTGTCATCTCTGCCTCTAAGTCAGCTTCGACTTCATCATCGGCATCGTTGGCTTCATCTTTGAGATCAATCGATTTGTACATATCAGAGTCGGTGAAGAAGGCCTCAATCCCTCTGAAAGGATCGACATAAGCGAATTCTGTTCGGACTATGCCATTGGCGGATACGTACTTCATATATTGATGGAGAGTAGATGGTACCACCATGTATTCGTGTAGCCACAGCCGCCCTAACAAGATGTTGTAGTTGATGTCCGCATCCACAACATAGCAGATCACTTCGGTCTGGAGATCACCGATATGATACTTCAGCCGGATCTTCCCCAACGGCTCACTCTTGCAGGTGTTGAAGCCACTGATTACAGTGTGGGATGTTGTCAGACGATACATCGGGATCCCCAACATCTGGAGCAGAGTTCGGAGGATAATACCAAGAAAATACTCCGGGTCGATCTGCATTCAATCCACCTTGATGGCACCAACATACCCTGTGTAATACAGTGGTCTGTTGTGTTTGTTGTTCTTGAGCAGCATGTCTTATTGAGTGAATGTGGGTATGATCTCCCACACACTATGACAGTATAGACATGATGCTCGATCGTCCTCAGGCTGCTTGACCTGACTGATGAAAGACTCAGCATCCTTCAGGGCTTCGCAGAGAGCCTCCCGAGTATCTTTAGACAGACGGATGAGCTCGAACAAGGACAGCCGAGCTGGAGTACTGGCAAATTGTGCCAGTATGTCGAAGTTGTGGGGTTTGGTTAACCCCGAAGCATTGTCTCTTCGTAGAGGCCTGTCGAAGCGGGCCTCCTTATGCTTCTGTTTGTCAGCTGCTGAAAGTTGGTAAGGACCTTCACCTTGAGCTGCCGAGGTGGTGACGGGAGATACCACTTCGACAGGGGATTCCTCAGGCTGAGCGTTCTGCTGTGAATGCGTTTGTACAGGAAGTGCCTCCTTGGGAGAGGAGGTTACCATTTGGCAAGACTTGGCCTTCTTGTCTTTAGCTTTGGAGATATAATATACCCCCGGTTGAGTCAGTTCTGGAGAGAGATCTGGGTGAACCCACATGATCTCCCCCCGAGATGTGGTGAGTGGAATCAGTCCACTCGCGTTGTCACGAGTCGGCGGAAGGTTGACCACCTCCAATTTCGCCTTCGGGATAGGGACAACACCATCTTGAGTTATAGTAGATGGTAAGGTACCGAACTGGAGTGACATCATGTTGGCCAAGACTGTCTTCTCCTCGTAATCGACTGAGATGACGTTCGCATTGATCATGCATTGTATGTAGTTATTGAGGATATAGAAGTCTTGAGTTGGATGTCCAACGAACCGATGGTAGTGACAGTACCTCGGGTCGTCTACTCTGCCTACCTCGTCAGGACGCTTAGGATCAGGCAACTTGATCTTGTCGCTCTGTTTCAGCATCTCGAAGAGTTGTAAGGTGTCTTCGTCATTGAAGGAGTAGTCCTCCTTCGACCTCGGTGCTGGTGTAGGCTTATAAGTGGGCCCCTGCGTACTTTTTGAAGCGTTGACAGTCAATGCCTGCTTCTCTTTTGCCTCATGCTCACTGTTGCTGGTAGCAGGCCGTTTCCCTTTTTCATCAAAGATGGGGAAGTTAACCCCAAGAAGGCGAACATTACGTGCCTTTTTCTCAGCAGCTTCGGCCCCGATGATCATTGAACTCTAATCGGGAGGCTGTGTGGAATCGAGCCAAAGCTTGATTGCAGGAGTGATGTTCATGCTACAGGCATCGATCAGTGCATGTTCTGGCATACCCGGAGGCAACCTTAATCATGCTTGTCAAAAACGTTCGATAAAGGCTCGAATAGTCTCCTTCTCTGTCTCTCTGTCTGGCGCACTTCTATAAGGGATGACATGGTCATGTCCTTCCCACCGTCGTAGAATCGATCGAGGAAGATGCGTGTCAAGTCATCGAAGGATGATATAGAGTGGTCGGGGAGACTGCAGTACCAGTCGTAAGTGACTCCTTTCAATGCCCTGACAAATTGGCTGGGGAGTAGGGCGTCTTCCTTTGGGAGATGTCCAGTTTGGGACTAGAATTAGGTCAGATACCGGCGAGGAGAATCCTTCCCATCATATGGCATCAATGTTTGTGGTTTATACGTGGGAGGGTAAACCACTTTATTCCATTCAAGAGGGTATGGTTACGGGATTCCCATCTTCTGATGTTCTTCCTGCATATTTCGCGCTTCAAAGCGCTCACGCAAATCTCTGTTACGTCCATCAGCTCTTCTATAGAACTGGGAGCCGTGAGGGCGATAAGGTGTGAAGCTCGGCATTTGAAAGTGCCGACGTCCGAGGCATGATCTGCACCCGAAGATACCCGTTGAGCGGGTATACTTGATTCTCCATTGGCCTCTGGATCGGGACTGGTGAAGACAGGAGCCCTTACGAATTATTGAGATGCCAGAGTGGTCCAAATCTCAAATACCATTTGAGTCAAGGATGCATGGTGGTAGAAAGGGTTTTGAGGCTCCCTTCCAGGGTGTCCATGCGCTGCACGATGTCCGTAACTGGTGCATCAGACTCTCCTTCATCACCACCCCCAGCCATGTAGACTGGCATAACATTGGTGGAAGTGGTTGGATCGATTGAGGCTTCGCTTTCGACCTCACTTTCCTGCGGAAGAGCTTCTCCTTCTGAGACCTCGTACTGGCTACCCCCAGCTATTTCGGGGTCGGTTCCTTGGAGAACGTCCTCATCTTCAAGTAGAGGGTTGTCATGGTTAGCAAGAGTTTGATCACTCCCAGATGATGCTTCCAATGGCACTTTCTTCCTTGACCGGGTGCTCTCAAACACCCCTAAGGATGGGACTATTGTTTTCCTTTTCCTCGACTGACTCTTGAACGATGTTGCTGAGGTCGAGGGATTGTGTAAGCCCCCTGAATTTCAGGGCTATTTTAAAATTTTCTAAATAAATTATTTTCGATAAGTGTTTTATTATTTAATTGTTTTTGACCATTAATGTACCTTTCCATGACTTTGACTTTTGGAGCGTCAGGGATACCAATCTCTGTAAACTCTCTTCACGAGTTTTGAAGTAGACAAGATTATCTTCGTTTTGATATATCGTGTCCCACTTGAACTCGTTTCCTTGTGCTCTTTTTGTATCGCGCAACTTCGGATCAACTTAGACCAATTAATCGTTGAATAATTATTCCCACTTTTACTTTTGATCTTCGTTTGCACGTCACCGTGACTTTTAATTTAGGAGCACCAGACCAGTCGTTTTCCTCGGAACCAACTTCTCATGAATGATCTACTCGAGACGCTCTCCACCCATGACCTTCGTTTCCCACTCAGACACTCCATTTTGTGCTCCATTTCCTTTGCACAATTTTTGAGTCAATTTAGGCTGATTTATTTTCTACCGTGAAACCTGATTTATTTTCTAATTTAATTTCGGAACCCGACATCGACCCAACCTAGCCGACCAAAAGTATGGACGTGGCCCATATGAAGCCTACTACCCACATGACGCTTGTGTCCCATTTATTGGAGTCCCCGTATATTATTTATTTACCCATGATTATAAATACCCATTTTAATTCGAATATTGCCCCCGGTTCAATTTTGACCCGACCCGGCTCGACCGAACCCGAACCCAAGCTCCATGTTGTTATCCCATGACTGCCCAAATACTCCACATAATTTTCCTATTTTTTCTATTTGAAAAATCTATTTTTCTTCTCTCTCCACTTTACAAATATCTATGTACATATATATATATATATATATATATATATATATATATATATATATATATATATATATATATATATCTTACTCTCTCTCTCCAAACAAACACTCACACACCCCCTCACCTCCACCTCACAGCACCCCCCCCCCCTTTTTGGACCGACATCCCCCTCTCTCTCTCACAAATATCTCTCCCTTTCTCTATTCTCACACCCTCTCTTTACATATATACATGCACACACATATTTCTCTCTCTCCCCTCTTTTACAACACCAACACCACCACAGCACCCTTCCTCCCCATGGCCGACCCCCTTCTAAGCTCACCCTCACGTACACCACCACCACCACCATGAGCAACACCACCTCCTCCTTCCTTTTCTTCTTCTCCTCCTTCTCTTCATCATCTTCACCATCATCATCTCCATCAACATCACTTCTACCACCACCATTAACCATCTCCATGCACCACAACCATAACCACCCCCGCACGACCACCGCCACCGTGCCCTCGCCGTGCTCCGGCCTAGCCCGACGCCAGGCCAGGCCGCGCGGCCACAGCAGCAGCAGCTGCAAACCGCAGCAAGCGGCAGCGGCAACAGCGCGCCCCCCGTGTGCGCGGATACGGCGTGGTCGTACGCCACTTCGTGGCCGGCCCGCCCCCGCAAGCTATCCACGCCTCCGGCTAACTCGGGCGACCACCCTGGGAGAGTCTTCGGCCTCCCCGACGTGTGAAACACACGATTCGTGCATTTTGAATGAGATCCCGTCGGTGCGCGCGAGTTTTGAACTCGAAAGTGGTGCCCCGTCGCAGCGACTTCGCGCACAATGTTTGGGAGATCTGACCGTTGGATTGGCGAACTCCTTGCTCCGTCGCAATCTTGGTATATCCATCTTCACTTCTGTCAATTTTCGTCCGTTAATTTCGTCGTTTGATACCTCAAAACTGGCCACCAAGTTGACGTTTTAAATTGAACTGTTTTTGGACAGTTTCGTGGAGCCGACTTCGTCAGCTCGTAACTCTGCCGTCGCAGCTCCGGTTGGCATGCTACCAGTTCCTGTGCGCATCTGGTATAACCCTCTTCCTGCCTCCTTTAGATTTCGTTTCATTTTAAGCACGTTTGGTTGGTCGAATTCGACGCCAAAGTTGGCCATCCGAATTCTTTAATTTACACTTGTTAAATTCCATTTTTGAACCCGGGACTCCGGATTCAATTTCTGACACCACCAGTAGACTCGTGGCGTCGTTCTGGCATGTTTTCATATAAATTTTGCATGATTTGGAGAACGTGGGCCCTGGCACGCATTTCGGTACAAAGCGAATCCCACTTTTCGAGTCAACGGGTCACTTTGAGATCGGCTCATCGAAATCCAATTTCGGATATACCGTTGAGTTCGTATCGTCATTCTGGACTCGTTGACATATAATTTGCTGAGTTTTGAAGATATTTGCTCCGGCACGTATTTCGGTGCAAATCGGATACCAAGTGTCCGCGTCAACGTATCATTTTGAGATCGGCACATCGGAATCCTATTTCGGACATACCGATGGGTTCGTATCATCATTCTAGATTCGTGGACATATAATTTGCTAGGTTTTGTAGACTTCTATTCCGACACATTTTTCGGTGCAAAGTGTGTCCAACGGCGGACATCATTTTGACCCAAAATTATCGTTTTGCCCCTGTGTCTAAATTGGACTTATGGGTTGGCTATCCTAGCTGATTTGACTGTTCTGGACACGTTGGTGATATTTATTTTATCATCCGACAACATCTGTAGATTTTGATTATGTGTTATCCTTAAATTGTAATTAATTATTTTTCCAAAAATTGTTACTTTCTGTTTTTGAATTTTTATATATATTTTAATTTATGTAAAAATCTGGGAAAAATTATATTTAAATATTATGTTGATTTAGCTAATTTATTATAATTTTTCTAGCATTTATTAAGTGTTTTTGGTATTTTATAAAAATAGGAAAACAGAACTCATTTTTAGTATATTTATGTTTGCTGATTTTTAATAAATATTTATGAAGGTTTATAAATTTCAGAAAAATTAGTATAAATTTCTATAATTAACAAGGATCATTTTTGTACTTTATTTTATATATATTTAAGCTTTTTGTCTATCTCAAAAATTGTTGGAACTTAGTGTACAGTTTGATTTATTTATTGAATAGTTATGACTTGCAAGTTTTGTGTTGTTTTGTGTTGTTTTGAGTTATAGACGTATTGGACCTCACCCCGCACTAGTGTAAAGACTCTAGAAAATTAGTTTGGATATAGTGACACTCCACATTAGACTTTTATGCTAGGTCCCCACTTGGCTAGTATCCAGTCAGGAGTCGTGTCACACCACTAGTGTAATATTGAACATAGCTTAGAACTGAGTTTATATATCATTATTGACAGGACACCGGACATCTATATCTTCGTACTAGTATTCTTGCTTTGCTCGAGGCAAGTACATCTACAAACTCATTTACTGTCTTTTAATGCTAGAACATGTATTAACCCTGTTAAAATACTGATCCTTGAGGTAGCAAGTTAAATCTTCACATGTTGTATTACTTTCAGTACCTGCCATGCTTAGGATAGTTCTTATATCTTCACATATTTCTTACTGGTTCTCAGTACATGTTTTACTATGCTTTATACTACTCGGAGTATTCACATGTTTCATACTGTTCCCAGTACCGGCCATGCTTATATTACTCCCAGTATCTCCCACATGTTTTACTGTTCTCGTATCTCTCACATGTTTAAATAACGGGTTAAGGAGAAATTGTTAGTATTGTACGTGAACATGACCCCCTTCTCCGTATGTACTTACCGCGCTCGGTGATATTCTATATGTGACCTTGCCGTATGTTCTGATCTCGCGTTTGTGTATGGATATACACCGATGCCGTTCGTACACGTATGTGCATACGAAAAAACTTGATATGTACCACTGTACATCCTATTCACCTATTGACCGATTCACGTACATACTACGGTTTTAAACTTTTAAATATTACATATACATCTGTCTCTATGAGTTATACCATGATAAGTCATGTTCCCTATGTTACTATGATACTGTGATCCTAGTTGTACCATGAGGCCATATTTTCCAGTATTTCCGGTTTTATAGACTTATCACACCATGTTTCTTGTTGTACATCTCTTTCATTATATGTTTAGTACTTTAGTTGTAGAGGTTGTACTTGCTCCCGTCCTGACAGGATAACGTTGTAGGTTCACTTTCTGAGGAGAATATGCTATATGATACATGTTATGGCACTGATTTTGAGGACCTGGCCTTAGCTCCAGAAGAGGCCCCAGCGGGGAACCTTGCTTAGTTATCTTTCTTGTGTTTTGAGACTAGACTTTGTCTATACTTATATTTGGATACTGGACTTTGTCTCCAGTTAGATACTTTGGTTATGTATTATTAAATCTGTACTTGTTTACCTTCGCTTATAGATGATGTGTTGTGATGAACCTTTAAATGTGATTTTAGAACTGTTAGCAGCTTAGATCCTTTATTGCCTATTCTTAGAACAGCTTACTACACTTTAACCAAGCGTAGGCTGGACATGGCTCGGCCCGGCCCAACAATTTGGGTATCGGGTCGTGACAGATTGGTGGTTGTCTTTCTTTCCGATGAATGGAAGCTGGAGACAACAATGCAAGAAGCGTCCTTGGGCTCTGACTCATCTTCAATTGGTACCTTTTTTCTGAAACAACGTCGGATGGGTGCAACAGAATGTAGTCGCTGGAACACAGACTGCCTAGAAAACGGAGCCATTGTTTTGCAACAGCAACAGTTGATGGTGACCATGGTACAAGTGTGCCCGCGAGGGGTGCATCGTGCTTAATGGTTAGCTCTCCTGATCTGCGTTTGTGAGTGATCACATTACGCAAATCATGGGGGAAGAGTTTCACTTTCACACCCCCTTCAGGCGAATGGCGAGGTCAAGTGTCGGGGTGGTCATGTGAATGCTGCACCCCCTGATCTAGTTTCAGCGTATGAGATATGCCCAGATTATTGGTGGGGGGGCAACATGTATTGCGACTTGAACCCACTTCATGCGCACAATCCACGTGGGCGCATGGGTTCAAAGTTACAAGTTTTGCCTCGCACGACTTGGTTCCAAGTGCAGAAGATGCGCCCAAGCAAAATGGGGACTTTGAGAGTCGGCTCGTATCTGGAGCAAACGTACCCGAGTCGACTATGTACAGTTTACCATCGACAACGTGCATGATTTTGAGCGCACTTCTTCGGTTCACTGTAGGCGTAGCACATTTGGGGCTCATGGCCCGTACTGCCTTAGATTTCTTCGTACCAGCCCACGAAGGCGCATGGTATTCAGAATCCAACTCATCCTTGCCATGACAACGAGTGATTCTGTCAAAGACAGAGGCCCTCTCCTGTATGCCAGAGTTCATGTACGGGAAGTTAGATGGCCTTTGTTTTGTCGGCGCATCTTCTTCGACTGGGAAGAGGACAATTGGGGAATGCAGTCAACACTGTGTTTCCCTGGCAGATGCGCTGCACTGGCAGGCGCATCTTGCTTGCTGAGAACATCAGCAGGAAGGGTGGGTTGCGGTAGCTCATCCCCTTCAGTGGTGGTGCTCGACGCATCTCTTTTGCGCACCCAGACGTGGCGAGTCTTCTTCGACTTTGGCAGCTACTTCGAAGGACTTACGCTACCTTCAGAGATGAACTCCTCATACGCCTGTTGATTGAGGCACACTACGAGTGTCTTATGGGAGGAGCCAAGCTTGATGTCGTCAGATTGTGACACAACTTTCTCGTCAGAAGAGAAAGAAGTCCCCAGCAGAGTCCCCAGCTTGTTTGCCATCGAAAATACGACAAGGTTTTGTTGATTAAAACTTTGGTATTTCAATTACAAATAGAACAGTATACAATGTAGGACTTAGACGTATTCCTAGGAATACACTTGTTTTTATCTGGGAACTGTATCGGTGGAGCGAGTGGTAATGTATTGACTCCGTTGATGATCTGACGACGATCTTGGATTATCTGAAGGTCTGGGCTACTCTGGATGCCAGAGCGTTTTGAAGAGAAATAGACGTTACATGTCTCTTCTCGTCTCTGTAGGTAGATATGATGATCTATCTGTCTGTGTGTGAGTGAAGGAATAATCCTTCTATTTATAAGCAGCAGACTGGTCTGCTCATGTGCGCATATGTGGGCGCATGGACGATGCGTCCTGAGTTGAAGATGAATCTTGTTTGATCTGCATTGTTGGGCTACGTTGGAGCTGACACATAACAGTTGCGAAGATTCGGCCGTTGTTGAGATCTTGGGTGGTTAGCACCCATTCGTAGGCAGAACTGAGTCAAATGACACGTGGCACATGTTCATGGCTCAAAGATCTCGAATTTGGTGGAGGATGATCTGTCAGGATGTGCCTAGGATCTGGCGCATGGGACGACTTGGTCTATGACTTTCAGAGGTCACAGACAAGTCTGGACGCATGGTTTCTGAGGCGCATACAGAGCTTCGAGTACATGGTTGTGGAAGCGCATGCAGAGACTTGGATTATGTCTTTTGGGATCAGGAGTAAGTCGGGAGCGCATGGATTTTGAGGCGCATGCAAACTTCTGGGCACATGGCGGTGGAGGCACATGCGAGTGATCTGTCGGCCACGTGGCAAAGACAGCTGTAGCCGACAAAAGTAAGTAATGATGATGCTAACGTCTGCGGCTCTTCATTTTTTGCAAAAAGCTGCAAACTGTTCAGTCTTCGGAGAACGTGCTGCCAACTCTGTCACATAGCATTAAATGCTTGATAGGTGACAAGTTGAAGTGGGCGTATCAGTTTGTGCCCCACTTGGCGTATGGGTCTATGTCCCATTGGGTGCATCGGTACGGAGCGCATGGTGCTGACGGCATATCTGTCGTATGGCGCATCCTTATTGGCCCGTCCATTGAGTTCTTCGAGGCGTTAATGGTTGTTTTAACTTGGCTGAATATGAAGAGGCAGATTCATTGGCATTAATGCAAATTTATTGCACAGAATATGAGGAGACTGCCACTTGGCGCTTGGGCGAGGGTTGTCCCGGCCTATAAATAGTTTTGTGAGGAGTTTTGTTTCTCATTTCACTTAGCTTTCCTTCATGGAGACGAACTCGATCGGTCCCCTGCCGCGACGAGTTGACGATGAACTCCTTTCGAAGACAAAGATGTGTCGAGTTGGTTTATTCACCATCGGCCCTATTTTCGTACAAGCCAGTAAAAGTGCTTGTTGCATCCAAATATCGAGATCGGCGTGTCCCGACATAGGCTGAAGGTGCCGTTTGCATCCAAATATCGGGGTGGTCGTGCCCCAATTTTTGTTATGCTTGAAGAGCCACAGGTCGAGGCTATGGTGCCCCGATTTGGTTAGGTTAGAAGAGTCACTCCTCCTGCTAAAGTTCCCGCATACTGACGAGGAAGTGATTCGCTCTGACTATGCACGGGGATGCGCCTACGCTGAGATATTGGAATGATGTGCCTGGTTGTAGCACTTGAGTGATACACCTGGCTGTATGTTGAAGTGATGCGCCTGACAAGTGATGCACCTGGCTGTAGCATTTAAGATTTTTTTTTCTTTTTGTAAAAGAATTCTCCTTTGTAATAGAGTTTTTAGACATGTAATAGAATTTCATATGGAATAAAAGCCCAATTCTTATATCTCTTTGTTGTTTTCTGTTGTGCCAAATGTTCTGGTGAGTTTTTTGGCGCATGTTAATTTCTGGCGCATGAGAGTTGGGGCACATAGGTTGGCCTTAGATGCGCCTGAAATTCCATGCTTCTACAATTTATATGTTGAAGCATAAAGAGAGAGTACTATAACAAGAATATGAATAATGCTAAATTGAAATAAAATATGCTAAACAGAGCATAAACTAGATGTTCTCAATACATCAGCTCAGTTAGTCACAATCTCAGTGCAAAATAAACTAAAAGATAGAGTACTAATTGATATCTTGGAATGTCGGAGCATTTTCAAGTAAACATAGACATAACAAAGACTCAAAAAGTGGCATCAAGATAAAATACAACGCGTCTAGATCACAAATCCTCTGAAGAATCATCATCAATAGTGCCAGCACGTCCACCATGTCCAGATGGACCAGCTCCAAAAGGGTGTGGAGTAGCACCAGAACCACGGTACCAATCATATGCATTATCGGGTTGAAAGAGAGTATGTACCGCCTCATCCTCATAGCAGTAGCCGGAGATAGCTGGATCTCTGAGAAATAAACTGGCAGAATGTCCAGTCTGAGCGAAATAGAGGTCGGCAAAGGAGTTGGCAAGAGCCTGGAACCGACTCACATCATGGAACTCGCATTTCCTGGATGTGTCAGTGATGAATGTACGCAGATCCGAGAGATGCTGATGAATACCCTCAAAGGTCATAGGGTAATCCTGATGAGGTAGAGCACGAGCAGTAGGAGGTGCAAGAGGAGCGGATGCACTGTGACATGACAGTTGGAGATACTTGGGCTCAGGGTGCAGAACACAAGTAGAAAGATCAATATCAAAACGCTGAAAGATGCGTAGGATGAACATCGCATAAGAGAGACCCCAATCTCTTCCGCGACAACGTCCCATCATATGAATGATAGTCTTGGGAACCGAAAATGGAAGTCCCTTGATAATGTGGTAGAGGGCAGACAGTTCAAGATTTGTAACATCATCATTTGAAGTAGATTTTAATAGAATAGTGGAATAGATGATGCGGTGCAACTCATAGTTAAATAAGTTCAAGTTTACAGCCTTGAACTTTCCAGAACAAACACGGGTAGGTGCACAAAGGTCGTTCTTGAAACTGATAAGAGTCGTGCAATCGGAAAAATCGAACTCAGTGATATCATCATGTGGGGCACTTTCGTTAGGAACACCAAGGATTTTCGCTAAGATAGTACCATTGAACTCGATGTTGATACCGCCGACACGAGTTCTAACAGTGAAAGTGTCCAAAACAAAGTTGCAAAAGAACAGTCTAATGGCATTAGTAGCTTTGAGGGTGACAAGTCTGTGTAACCCTAATGTCTCAAACAATGGATGGTGGTCAGGAAACACAGTCCACTTAATCGGGGCTCCAGTGCATATGTTACGCATCGTAAAGTCAGCGTACTATAACAATGAATGATCATGAGTTTGAAAGTAAAACTCATTGAATGCACCGTCGGTCGATTGGACCGGGGAAAAGAGGGAATCCTCTGGTGGATTCGAAGACGAAGCCTCTTCACTAGCGTTTGTCTTCTTCCTCTTGGATGGAGTGAATCCCTTAGGCATTTTCTCCCAAAAATGAATTTAAACTAATGAATTGAAAGAGATAGAAGGAGAAGTTTATGCCTTGCGAGAATTGAGTATGTGGTAGAGATAGAGATTCTCCGCACGAATCCAAATTTTGGATTGAAATCTCCAAGTAGAATAGGAGCAATAGGTTGGAGAAAAACTAGGGTTTGGAGAGGGGTTCGGGCGACAGCTGTTGTTGAAAGAGGAGTTTGGAGGAGATAAAAAGAAGGGGGCCTCGGGTTCTGACTTAAAAACATATAGCACCAATAGAACTCTGGTCGAACTCGGGCCGAATTCGCCTAGGGTTCTTATGATGAATTTTTTCAAAAAAATTTTACAGGCAACATTCTTTTCATCAACCCCTTTCAATTATTTAATTCCAAGTTCGGTAATTTTAAATTTCAATTAATATAATTAATATTATTTTATAAATTAAATTTTGTTATATAGCGACTGTTTCAGATTAGTTGTAAGGGTATTGTTCCAGCTAACGGGAGTTTGCCAGGGAACAATTAAATACCGCTTCGCTTCGACCGTAGTCGTGGTAACAGACAGACCCTTTGTAGGCTTGTCTCAAAAACAATTTTTGAGTATTGAAAAAAAATTGATAAAATAAAATTATT
Organism: Iris pallida; assembly: GCA_029216955.1. Classification (NCBI taxonomy): domain Eukaryota; kingdom Viridiplantae; phylum Streptophyta; class Magnoliopsida; order Asparagales; family Iridaceae; genus Iris; species Iris pallida. The sequence goes on from JANAVB010007399.1 coordinate 29,709,137, forward strand.
AATATTATTGATATCTAAAATTCCTAAGTCTCGACGTAAATAATTGAAACGATCTTCCGCTAAAGGTTTTATAAAGATATCAGCTAATTGATTCTCAGTGTCTACATATAGAAGGTTTATATCTCCATTTTGTTGATGATCTCTAAGAAAATGAGGTCGAATCTCGATATGCTTAGTTCGAGAGTGACATACTGGATTCTTAGTCAAATTAATAGTACTAGTGTTTTCACAAAAAATAGGTATGTGTGTGTATAGTAAACCAAAGTCTTCTAAGGTTTGCTTCATCCACAAAATTTGTCGACAACAACGTCCCGCGGCGATATATTCAGCCTCAGTCGTTGACAATACGACAAAATTTTGTTTCTTGCTAAACCAAAAGACTAGAGCTTTGCTTAGGAAGTGACATGTATCGCTGGTACTTTTTCTATCTACTTTGTCTCCAACAAAATCAGCATCCAAATAACCGGTTAGGTCAAATGACGTAGTTTTGGGATACCATAAGCCGACAGAGGAAGTGCTTTTAAGGTATCGGAAGATACGCTTAACCGCACACAAATGTGTTTCCTTAGGGTTGGCTTGAAAAGGTGCACACAAGTAAACACTAAACATTATATCAGGTCGACTAGCAGTTGAATAAAGTAAACTACCAATTATACCTCTATACTTACGTATGTCGACCGGTTTGCCTTGTTCATCAATATCAAGCTTAGTTGGAGTTTCCATCGGAGTGCCAAGTGGTTTGACTGCTTCCAGATCGAACTTTATTAATAAATCTTTTCTGTACTTGGCTTGATTAATGAACGTTCTATTGTTGGTTTGTTTGATTTGCAGTCCGAGAAAGAATTTCAGTTCTTCCATTATGCTCATCTCAAACTCATTTTGCATACAATTTGAAAAATCTTGGCAGAAAAATTCATCAGTAGATCCAAAAATGATATCATCTACATAAATTTGAATTAAAAGAAGATTGCCATAAAAAGATTTTATAAACAGTGTAGTATCAATCTTTCCTTTTGTAAAATCGTTGTCAAGTAGAAAAGAGCTTAGACGATCGTACCAAGCACGAGGAGCTTGTTTCAAACCGTATAAGGCTTTCTTTAACTTGAAAACATAATCAGAGTTTTTGAAATCAATTAAACCTGGAGGTTGAGCTACATAAACTTTTTTTTTATAAAATCGTTCAAAAATGCACTCTTGACATCCATTTAAAATAATTTAAAGTTATAAAAACATGCAAATGTACATAGCATGTGAATGGATTCTAATCTCGCAACTGGGGCATAAGTTCTATCGTAGTTGATACCTTCTTCTTGATTGTATCCTTGAGCTACGAGTCGAGCCTTATTACGAGTCACTAAACCATTCGCATTCAATTTATTTCGGAATACTCAGCGGGTGCCAATGACCGGATAATCAATGGGCTTGAGAATAAGTTTCCAAACTTGATTCTGTTCAAATTGGTTCAATTCTTCCTGCATAGCATCTAACCAAAAATTATCATTACATGCTTCTTCAATATTTTTGGGTTCAAGCTGTGAAATAAAAGCAACACATGAAGCTATATCTTTACTAGAGGAACGAGTACTTACACCCCTGGTAATCTCACCAATTACCAAGTTCTTGGGATGGTCTGCCAAAAATCTCATTTTTTTTGGCATATCCTCTGGATTGTTGGTTCCGACTTCTGGTTCTGTACGTGATTTGCTTGGAGAATCAGCTGGTGCTTTGTGTGAAGGTTCTACAGAAGCTGTACTTGGTGTACTTATGTCTTCATCATCATCATCGACTTAGTGTTGATTGAGTTTGTCAAATATAAAATTTATTGATTCTTCGATGATCATGATTTTCTTGTTGAAGACTCTGTACCCTTTGCTTTTCATCGCATAACCTAAAAATATACCTTCATTGGCCATTTCGTCAAATTTACTCAAATTGTCTTTAGTGTTAAGTGTAAAGCATTTACAACCAAATATTTGGAAATAAGAGACAGTAGGTGTTCTATCAAACCATAGCTCATAGGGAGTCTTCTTCGATATAGGTCGAATTAGAACCCTATTGAGAACATGGCAAGCTGTATTGACAGCTTCAGCCCGAAAGTATTTTGGTAGACAAAACTGGTTTAACATTACTCTAGCCATTTTGGATAGAGTCCTGTTCTTACGTTCCACAACTCCATTTTGTTGTGGAGTCCTAGGACAAGAGAAATCATGCAGATAACCGTGTGTGTCACAAAATTGCTTGAACTCTGCATTCTCAAATTCGCGTCATGATCACTTCGAATACGAGTGATCATGAAACCATTTTTATTTTGAACTTTCTTACAAAAGGTGACGAATTCTGATAATGCATCATTCTTGCTTGCAAGAAAATATACCCACGTGTATCTAGAGAAATCATCTACTATTACAAATGCATATAACTTACCACATAGGCTAGCAATTCTACTAGGTCCAAATAAATCTATATGCAGTAATTATAGAGGTCTAGTGGTACTTACAGCGTTCTTGGACTTAATACGTATCGGGTAGCTTTGTTCTTTTCACATTTACTACATACCGTATTCTTCTTGAAAGAAATGTCCGGTAAGCCTCGTACCAACTTCTTTGTGGATAATCTTGAGATTGTGTCCATATTTGCATGACCGAGTCTCATGTGCCATAGTTGACTCTCATCATATTTGGCCATCAAGCATCTACTTGCTTTGTTAGCATCTTCTAACAGATAGAAAATATATATATTGTCTTCCCTGATACCTTCAAAGATAGTACTACCAGTTGAGCTATCAATTATAGTACAACTTGTCTTTGACAAAGTTAATGCCATAACCATGGTCAGCTAAATGGCTTATGCTGAGAAGATTATGTTTTAACTCGGTAACAAGACAGACATCTTTAATCATAGGGTAAGGAGCCTTACCAATATTGCCGATACCAATTATGTACCCTTTCAAATTATTACCGAAGGAAACGTATCCTTCTTTCTTCTTCGAAAGTGTTGCGAATAATAAAGCGTCACCGGTCATGTGCCGTGAGCAACTGCTGTCGAGGATCCATTTGCTTCTAGCATGTGAAGGGTGTTTTACCTACAAAAGAATTTGCAAATGAAAACTTTAGTACCCATTTCTTGTAGGGTCCTGGAATGTTAGTTTTCGGTATCCATACACAAATCTTTAAATCAACAAGCTTTCTAACTCTACATGAAGAAGAAATATGACCAATGGTGCCACAATAGTGATATCTAGCATGTTGAATGTTGAATGTAGTGTGTTGTGCATTATTGGTAGGTCTTGGTTTTCTAGTATAAAAGAATGCATGCCTATTTATCTTCTTGGGCAATGGTTTGGTTTGGTTTGGTCTGACAGTGTTGGGTTTGACAGTCTTTCGATGATTCGGTAAGTGATACTTGTTAGGACAGGAAGCAGCAACTTTAGGCTGTTTTTCTAACCTAATTTTTAACTTTTTGGAAGTGTCATATAAAGATCTCAAATCAGCAGTAAGTGCATCATTTCTAATCATTGCATACTGAAGACGCTCTTCTCCTTGAGTAAGTCTTCCTCTAGCTGGGTAATGGTCTTATCCTTTTCTTCGAATAGTCTTTTGGTCTCGTATAATAACAGCTTAACAGAAGAAAGCTCACCTACCTCACTAGAATTATCACTACTTCTAACCTCAGCTAATAGGTCGGTAAGTCTTCCTATTTCACCTTTGTACTCCTTGAATACCTTTTTAGAGGTCTGGTATTTACTACGCAGTCTTCTGTAATCCCCTAAGAGGTTAGTAAAGGCTTCACCTAGTTGCTCAAAGGTAAAAATCATCATAAGTATCAAATAGGGGGTTACTGGTTACCTGATCGTAAGCCATCAAACATACATTTGCAACGTTATTTGATTATTCATCTTCTGAGTCGCTAGCTTCACTTTCATGCCATATGCTTGTATTAGCATACCTTCTGGATGTAGATTCTTTCAGGTAGCCTTTGTCGTATTTGTTGCTTTTCCTGGTTGACGATGATGTTGTTGGACATTCTTTTTTTCATGTGTCCTTTCTTCTTACAGCCATAGCAGATAGGATCTTCTTCGTTGTTGTTGATGTTGTTGTTGTTGTTGTAGTCCTTTGTTCTTCTGTTGAATCTCATGAACTTCTTAAACTTTCTTACCATAAGAGCTTGATATTCAGAGTCAAAGTCACTGTCGTCAGAATTATCTTCGACAGTTCTTCTATGTTGAGCCTTGAAAGCGATCGACTTCTCAAACTTCTCCTTTGGTGCAATATCTTTAAAGTCTTGAAGTTCTAGTTCGTGAGTGAGTAGCTTACCCATGAGTGTTTCGAGAGACATTATTGAGAGGTCGTTCCCTTCAATGATTACTGTAGCCTTTGGAATCCAGTTCTTCGTGAGAGCTCGTAGCAGTTTGCAAATCTTCACATAGTTACTGTACTCCTTGACTAATGATGACAGAGGATTTATATTATCCAGGAATCTCGTAAACATCTGAGTGACAGATTCGTTTGGCTTCATTTTGAACGCCTCATACTCCTGAGTAAGTCTGCTAATCTTTGACTCCTTGATTTGTGTTGTTCTTTCGTGGGTTAGTTGAGAAGTTTTCACACTTCATTTGATGTTGTGCAAGTAGACACCCTGTTAAATTTAGTCCTGCCTAAAGCACAAAATAAAGCATTAATAGCACGTGCGTCAAGACTAGCATTTTTTTTCATCCTCAGTATACTTATCATGGGGTTTTTCAACCAATACATCTTCAATAAGAATACGGGGAGGCTTTTTATAGCCATCAATAACAATAGACAATAAGTCAAAATCTAGAGATTTCAAGAAGAAACTCATCCGTGTTTTCCAATAAGTGTAATTTGTACCATCAACCAGTGGAAGTCTGTTTGTGGCTTGGCCTTCACTTGTGAACTTCATAGTTGCCATACGTTTTACTATGATCTATGTAACAGTTAAGAATAAAAAATATAACTACAATGTTACCTTGCTTTACCTGTATAACCCGCTCTGATACCAATTATAGGAACGAATCGTAAAGCGCAATACTTTAGAAGGGGTGAATAGAGTTGGCAACGAAAAATAGCTAATTTAAAAGTTAGCAGCAAGATCACAGAGATATATCACAAGTAAATCAATGTAAAGACAGAGATCAGAAAGCAAACGCAAAGACGGCGATGTATACTAGTTTTTCTCTTGTGAGGACTAGTCCAGTCGGAAGAACTCTAGCTTCCAGTTGAATCCACTATTGGAAAATACCGCAAGTTTTTATACGAAGTTCTTGCAACTTCTACAAACGTAAGCTTTTATACGAAGTACTCGACCAACTTCAATTGTGAAGTGTTTTTCTTCAATCAAGCCTCTGATTACAATCACTCTGAACTTCTTGACCGTACCGTACTGGCAAATCGGCTAGAGGATTATAACTGGCTTGGGATTTAAAAATAAAAGTTTTAGAATACTTTAGAAGAACGTAGTAAGCTTTAGAGAGAAGAGATGAAAGTGAATGAGTGTGTTGAAATGATCAAAATCCTTTTCTATTTATAGTTTTTCCAAAGGTAGAACTCTGTCATAATTCGGGCAGAACTCTATGAGAAAATCTCGGCAAGATTCGTAACTGCAGGAGGACCAAGTTCAAAATATAACGTCCACTAACCGAACTCTGGCCGAGTTCTGTCAGAGTTTTGTCAGAGTTTTTGCAAATAGATTTTTGGGACTTTTGAAATTGTTTTAAGCAGTTAGGAGCTTTTTGTAAATAAGGGACTGTTTTTCAAAACATAGGATATGTTGAAAAGATTTTTAGGATAGTATATTTGTCAGTACGACTCGGTGTACAATATATTCATAGACTCAATAAAAGTGAAAATTACATTGCATACAACTCATACGACAAACACAGCTTCGATCTTGAACAGATAGGTAGCAGTTCTTTGGCAGTTGTCCAAGAGTCCAAATTAACTTGAGTAGCCCTTATATCGAGACAGAGTTTAATTAATTATTAAAATCAGGTTTGACCATGACCAATGGGCCAACAGTTATTGCATCTCGAAGTATGGCACGAAAGGCAAGCACGAGTCGGTACATTGATGTTGCAAGCACGAAAATGGTCTAGAGGCACAACGATAAGTAAATTATCGGTACAAGGCACGATGATAGTCTAGAGACACAAAATAGACCAGGAGTCTATATCCTAAAACTGATCCTAAGGCAAGATTAGAAAGACAATTGAAATGATATGTTGCACAAATTAAATGAACATATTGGTTTTGTATGGGTGGACGAGGAGCTCACTCCACCAGTACGATTGTGTATTGACACCCACACAGTTTTTATGTGCAGGCACAGGTAGAATATCGTTCTATGCGGAGCTAGCTTGGATGTGTCGAGGTACGGAGTTCCTTAGTAATTCGAGGCGTGCAACCGTATGGAGTCGAAACTTATACGGGACATAATAGATGGACATCGCCTACCTGAAACATCCGCTGGCTCGTCAGATTGATTGAAGATGAGAGAGACCAGAGTGACTTGTATTCTGAGAGATATTGAAGCCTTCGGACTGAGTGATTGTAATCAGAGAGATAAGTGAGCTTGAGTAATTGTAATCTTGGCTTCGCGCCTTTGTAATTTTATTTCAATATCAATAAAAGACTGGATTTTGTTTGTATACTCATGTTGCCTTCATTATTCAATGCTTCTGTTTGGGACTTTGTGTGACGACCTCGTCGCTTAGCCTGTAATCGGTCGTTATGGAATCCGCCTTGTGTGAGCGCAACCTAGGCTCATGCGGCATCATGCTTTAGCTAGGACGATCGGTCCTCCGGGACCGGGGCATGACAAAATGCGTTCCGCTAGAATAAGAAAGTGAAAAATTATAAAGTGAGATAGTATATTAGAACATCCCTAGTGGGAGTAGTTTGAAGTACTACATTTTTATTTTAGTTAAAACTTATAGCACTTAGGGGCTGCAGTGTGCCTACACTTGAAAAATGCTTGCAAACTAAGAGGCTTTCCAAATTTGGAGAGTGTCATAGCTCTTGAACAGTAACCCAATTGGGTCCACCAAGAGGGAAAAGAAAAAAAAATAAAGAGAAAAAAGAGAAGAGTAATAAGGAGTATAAATTTGGTGTATTATTTGGAGTGTGTCATTGTGTGCCAATACGATGGAAACACTCCAAAAGTAGTAATTTATATTATTTTCAAAAAAAAATGGAGTATGATATAGAGTATCCCCACTATGGATGCTCTTAATTATGATATTAGTCTAACAAATAATGGTGAAAAATAGTTAGAACTAATTAATATTAATTAAAAAATTGGTTAACTAATTAATTATCTTATTTATATAATAAAATAAGTATCTCAAGTAAAAATTAATTGTCTTGTTAATAATTAATTACTATAAGAAGAGTATCTCAAACTTTTCGGCCAAATCTAAAAAGTATGGACGCAACCAATTTTTTTGGCTTTGTCGTGTCTTGAAAAATTAACAAATATCCATATGATACTCCATGGATAGATTAAAATATAGGTCATGTTCAACATATCCTTATTTACCGTGTTTTGTCGCATTTCTGGTCATGCAATATAAGTCCAAATTTAAGTATAAAAATCAATATAAATAAATTTGATTATCTAGAAATAAAAAATTATATTTAAAATGTTAACTAAATATTAATTGGCATTTCAAAAATAAACTAAATATTAACTAAATTGTTGATCAGCTATTAGTTAGTTTAATTGTTAATTAGCATTAAATAAATATTTAATAATAAAAAACTCAAATCCATCCATTCTCCATCCACATCCGGATTGGAGGATGCGGGAGAGACGAAATCTTAGGAAATGAAAATGCAACCATGTCTCATCCCTACATATACTTTCGGCCCTGAACGTGTTTATCTGGAGCGACCGAACATGCACTCTTATATAGAGGGCACATAATTTTGAAAGTTCTTTGCCATAATTTTTTTTTATAACGAATAACTAAATAAATAAATAAAAGTTGAGATGGAGCACAAATGGTAGAGTGTTTGTTTTGCACGTGAACGGTATACAAGGTTCAATTCCTAGCATCTTCATATAATTATAGTAAATTTTCATATGTAACTTTTTAATTTTTTAATGAATAATTTGATTAGCAATATAGAGACATATTTATACAGTAATATTTGAAGTTATTTTTTGAAAATAACTTTTATAACTAGGAAACTCCTCTACTAAAATACTTGGTTGCAAGTTATAACTCGATATATTGTTAAACAAAATCTTAATTAGCAAGTAAAACTTAAGTTCTTTGGAGAAAAAATATATAGTTTTAAATTTTTTTGATGCGTATTATTTGAATTTGTTATGTTAAAATAGCTTTTACATACCATAAAACCTCTTGTCTTTGAGGAAAAGAAATACAAAGTGGTCGAAATATCTTAGTATATTGTTGAACATAATCATAGTATGTAAAACAAAGTCTTTGAAAAATAAAAGATGGTTCAAACCAAAATATTTCCCCCATTAATTTTTTTAGTATGTATATTAAACATTTTGATCAATATGCTTTGTCTTATCTTTGCTAACTCTTCTGCGAATGAATTTAAGGAGATTTTGCAAATTTGAGTATATTTTTTTAATATTTAGAAGTTATAGTCGTTCGATCAATATAATTCTTATCATATATGGAATTTAAGCAATATTCTTTTATTAATTTTTACTTATATGCATGTATCATTTTTTTTAAGAAAATTAATTTATTGCATCATTAATATATGATATTGGCAAAAAATATTAAGGCGATGATAAGAAGTCTTGTGTAGAGCGTGCGGCCCAGGGCACCCACGCTCGCACGTATCAGAGGCCTAATGTCTGAGCTACGGGAATAAGTCCACCGGACTCGTGCACGTTACCTCGCCTCGAGCGAGCGTTCGTGCGGATGCGATTGGTCTGTGAACGTGCCTTGACTCGTGGATCAGAGAAGTTACCTCGCCTTGTGCGTACGGTCGAGCGGGTGCGACCAACCCATGGACGTCTCTTATCTCGTGCACGACCGAGAGGGTGGAGTGTTGACAGAGGTGCAATGACAATGATAAAATGTCGTGATGACGTGCGGCCGTCCCACCCACGATCCCACAACATCAGAAGCCTGATGAACGTGGCATAATCTGAGTCTGCACGAAAAAAAATAGTATGTTCACATCAGATAGGGCCTTATCTTCAGTTTTTGAACGGGGTCCTCTAAATCTCAGGACAGACTCTGCCTACATACCTCTCCAAATTCTATGTCCAACCAAATATGATATTTGGAATTCCAAATCCAAATCCAAATCCAAATCCGAGCCCAAATCATGATTGGGAATCAGCTCTTAAGAGGATTTATTGGCTATGGAAATTTGCATTCTAACTTTGACTTAATTCAATGTCACAAATTTGCAAGTCCAAATCTAAACAGTGTTGGTGCTTTCTTTACATGGAGAGAGCTAGCTCTCAACATGCCTTATAAAATTTTAGTCCCACATCGGAAATGCACCATGAGTTATCTCAACATATATACTTGGGTGTGTTGTTGAGAGATGCACATGGGGTGGTGACCCTAAGGAGGGAACCATGTGGGTGATTTTACTAGGAGGTAAGAATAAGGCTCCAAAGATTAAGCATTAATGCTTTTGTCATTCTCTTGGATTAATTCCATTTGGAGCTAAGCCCCAAAGGGGCTTAGCGACTCGGACTCGGGCTCATGGGCTCATGAGGCATAATGTGGCGTTTTGTTGGCGCACTTGCGGCTCATATGCGGCCTCATGCGGCCATGCGGCTCATGCGGCCATGCGGTCCATGCGGCTCATGCGGTCCATGCGGCTCATACGGTGATGCGGTCCATGCGGCACATGCGATCCATGCGGCTCATGCGGTCCATGCAGCTCATGCGGCTCATGTGGTCCATGCGGCCCATGCGGCCATGAGGCTCATACGGCCAGGCTGCTGCTGCTGCCGCATGGAGGGTTCCGTTGACTGTGCAGACTACAAGTCAGTTATGGAAAGACTGATTCAATGCGATTAATTCAGATCCTATCTTTGTGGGATTTGAATTAATTTTGTTGCTATCTTTGTGGGATTTGAATTAATCTCGTTGTTATCTTTTGGGATTTGATTCAATCTTTCCATAACTGAAGAGGCGGCTAGGGTTTCCACCCTCTCTCTATATATACTCTCTTATGGCCTCCTTTGTGGGTACTACAAAAATATAAGTCAGAAAAGGAGAAAGAGAGAGAGAGTTGCTGCCGCCATTGCAAGTCCATCCGAGGAGTCAGAACAGAGGTGACTTCGAGCGTTCCACAAGTTTTTCAAACTTGCTGGTTCCTGGAAGCAGTTCGTGTGGGACGAATCTTGCTTTGAGCAACGGTGTTTTGACACCCCAGCATTTTTCTTCTTCTCATCTTTCTCTAGATTATTGTACCTCGTTCTGTCCCAATTGCAACACGTTTGCAAGGAAGAACGAGAGATCTTCTCTTCTCTATTTTCCTCCTCCATATTGTAATCGAGTTATTTGGTTTTGTATCATCGTAGATCTCTGTTGCATCTGTTTTATCATCTTTGATCAAGTCCCGGGACTAACAATCTCAAAGCAAGATCCTTGTAGATGGAAAACTCTCGTGCTTTTCTCATCGATACCAGCTTTAACAAGTTGAAGAAATTCGACGGAGAATATTTTTAATTCTGGAAGAGGAAGGTCACCCTTAATCTTCAACTCGTGGACGTAGACCATGTGTTGATTGAGGATAAACCGACGATTCCAGAAGGAGGAACTGTCGATGCTATTGCTGTTGCACTCGTCAAGCAGAGCAAATAGAAGAGAGAAAACAGCATCTGTAAACTGCTGATTCTCAATTCTATGGAAGACTCTCTGGCAGAGTCATATTCCAAGAAGGTGAAGGCCAAAGAGATATGGGATTCTTTGGGTAAGCTATATGAAGATGATGAGAACAGGTCCAAAATCTTCATCGTCGAGAAGTACCACAAGTGGCTCTTCGAAGACGAGATGGCGATGCTGCCTCAAGTGAAGGAATTCCTGAAGTTGTGCCAGAAGTTGGATGACGAGAAGATGCCCTTCGTCGACAAGTTTGTCGTTGGAGGGATAGTCTCGAGACTTCCTGCTGGTTGGAGCAACTTATATGCTAGAATGCATCGGAATAAGCTGGACATTAGCTTGGAATATCTTCTACAAGAGATCCATGTTGAGGACGAAATACGATCTCAACAGAAGATGTACTCTCTGTCCAAACAACTGGTTAAAGCCAACTTGGTGCAGACAAGAGAGTTCAAGGGGAAGCAGGTGGCTTCTCATCACAAAAAGGACTCCACTAATCTAAAAGTGAACGGTCCTTCATTCAAGCAACAGAAGTCCAAGTCCCACGTGACTTGCTTCAACTGTAACAAGAATGGCCACTACATGAGTGAATGCAAATCCAAGTCCAAACCAAAATAGCAGGTATAGCTAAACTTGGTTATTTTGATTACTTAAATTGGTTGCTATTGCTGTACAGGTTGAGTTATCTAGCGTGGTAGCTGACTAGTGGTCTAACACTAGTGCATCTGACCACGTATGCTCTCAAAGGAGCTGTTCACCAAGGACGAGCCATGTTATGACGAAGGTCTCGATGGCGAACATATATCTAACAGAAGTTCTGAAGATCGAGACAATGGTTATTAACCACCGACAAGGACACTGGAATGCGTGTTGCATGTACCAGAGATTTTTCGGCGATCTGATCTCAGAAAGTCTGTTATCTGATACAGACTTGAAAGATGGACATTCGTACTAGCCAGATGGTAATTTCTTGGCGAGAAACATGCTTTGAAAAGATGTTCGGTGCTGAAGGAATGTTCGAACTTCTGCTGATGGCGATGAAGTTACTTCATTGAGTGGACTGAGAGTTGTTCTATGACAGAAGCAGACTCAAGCTGTCCTACCAGAACCTTATCTTCGGAATGTGGGGGTAAGGAGGTGGAGGAGTTTAAGGTCTGTGTAGATACAAGACTGTTGGGAAGCTACTCAGACGATTGAACTAAAGTACTGATCATCTGGAGTTAGTACACTCAGATATCTGTGACTTTTATCAATTCTCCACAGAGGCCGGTTCGAAGTGTTTCTCGAAGTGCACGTTCGCATGACTTCTCAAGAAGAAGGATGCAACATTCGAGTAGTTCAGAGACTTCAGGGCTGAAGCTGAACGTTAAACCGATCTACAACTAATCAGAAGTGATCGAGATGTAGAGTATAGGTCTCATGAATTCGCATCGTTCTGCAAAGAACATGGAATCATCAATGAGACTACTGCTTCGTATTCTCCTCAATCTAACGGGATAGCAGAGAGGAAGAACAGAACATTGACAGAAATGATGAACTCAATGCTGCTAACTACGGGTCTTCCTAAATGGTAATGGGAGAAGCTGCATTGATGATCACTTTTATTCTAAATAGAGTGCCGTATGCAACTTCGGACGTAACTCCTCATGAACACTGGTTCAAAGTCAGACCTAACTTGAATGTCATTCGAGTGTGGGGGTCTCTGGCTTATGTGATGCTCCCAGATCTGAAGATTCAGAAGCTGGGGACTAGGACTACGAAGATGATCTTCTTGGGGTATGCCGAGAAGAGTGATGCTCGGAGATTTCTTGATATTGAGTCAAATCATATCATCGAATCTCGTGAAGATAATTTGTAAGGCACAAAAATATTGTTCTTACGGATAAATCAGAGAACAATAAGGGTGCGCAAGAAACTGAAGTTTTCAATAAAAAAGTAGTCCAAGAAGATGTTGTTGAAACAACGGTTGAACCAAAACTCGCTGAGCCGTCGTCGAAGCGAACGAGGAGGCCGAAGAACTTCGGAGATGACTTCATCACCTATCATGTGGAAACAGATCCGCTTACCTATGATGAGGCGATGAAGACCAGAGATGATGTTTTCTGGAAGGAGGCGATTGACAATGAAATTGATTCCATCACCTCAATTAACACTTGGGTGTTGGTTGATCTTCCTGAAAGAGCAAAACCTATCGGATGCAAGTGGATCTTCAAGAAGAAGATGAAAGATGATGGAACCATTGACAAGTTCAAGGCCAGGCTAGTGGCAAAGGAGTTTTCTCAGAAGCAGGGGATCGACTACTTTGACACGTATGCTCCAGTAGCTCGGATGACCACCATCAGAATGTTGATTGCTCTCGCAACGATACATAAGATGGTGATACATCAGATGGATGTGAAAACAAAATTCCTGAATGGCGAGCTGACCGAAGAGATCTACATGCAACAACCAGAAGGGTTTGTCGTCAAAGGTCTTGAAGACAAAGTCTGCAAGTTGGTGAAATCTCTGTACGGTTTAAAGCAAGCTCCCAAAATGTGGCATGAGAAGTTTGACAAAGTTATAAGGTCAAATGGCTACAGGGTCAGTGAAACAGACAAGTGTGTCTATACGAAGTTTGCTGACAGAAGAGGAGTCATCGTTTGTCTATACGTGGACGACATGCTAATCCTAGGTACGGATATAAGCTGTGTCACAGAGACAAAGAAGCTCCTCTCGACGAAGTTCAGTATGAAGGACTTCGGGGATGCTGATGTTATCTTGGGACTCAAGATCATCCGGACAGACACTGGACTAGCGCTGTCACAGTCTAATTATATTGAGAAGATGATCACTCGTTACGGGTATCAGGATCTTCCAGGGATCGATACGTCGTACAAGTGTGATCTTAAACTGAAGCCTAATTCAAGGAAAAGCGTCAGGCAGCTGGAGTATGCAAGCGTAATCGGGAGTTTGATGTATGCTACTACTGCCACAAGGCCTGACATAGCTTTCGCCGTGGGAATGCTGAGTCGTTTCACGAGCAATCCAGGCATTGAGCACTGAAAAGCTGTGAAACGGGTTATGAGATATCTCAAGAAGACTCAGGCATATGCACTGCACTACAACGGGTATCCGACAGTAGTGGAAGGCTTCAGTGATGCTAGCTGGTGTTCAGAGGTGGAAAGCGAGAGATCCACATGTGGATATGTCTTTTCCTTGGGTGGAGCTGCTATATCGTGAAAGTCGAAGAAGCAGACTATACTCTCTCGTTCCTCCATGGAATCTGAATTCTATGCACTTGAAACTGCAGCAGATGAAGCAGAATAGCTTCGGGAGCTCATGTATGATCTTCCAGTGGTTGGGGCTCAGATACCGGCGATACCGATATACTGTGACAACCAGGCGACTGAGGCGGTGGCATCAAATGACCTCTTCAACGGGAAGAAGAGGACTGTGCGGTTGAAGCACAGGGCAGTACACGATCTTATCAAAAGAGGTGTAATTGCAGTAATTGATGTTCGGAGTCAGGAGAACCTGGCAGATCCGTTCACAAAGGGCCTCAAGCGCCAGTTGGTCGATGACACAGCTTGTAAAATGGGCTTGAAGGCATTCTGATAGTGTGTCTTTGTAATCCTACCATAAAGTTTTATGCTATTAGTTCAAAGAGAAATCTACTAGGCATCTAACTTTTGGTTCAAAGGAGGATCACTGACTGGGAAACTATCAGGTAACAGTGGGTACTTGTTCTCTGGAACATGGAAGGGATACAGACCCATAACCACTGTTGTCTACTATGTATTTTCTGTGAAAAAAAATAGATCCTGTGGAAGGTTGGCTTAAACGCCTTAATGGGTTCTCAGGCAGAGTGAATGCCTGGTGTGCTTTACAGGAAGCACGGTAGAGCAGCACTACAAGGAGTGAAACTCCATGCTACAGTGGGGTAACTCCACCATGAGGTTCCCAGGTAGGGGTAATGCCTCGGCTTTGCAAGCCAAGTCACAGCGGCGTAGCACCGCAAATAGGCAGGTAGCCTAATGCTGTATGACGTAATTAAAGAGTTGTTGACAGCACTACAAAGGGGAGGATGGCCCCATGTTACAGTGGCACGACACCACGATGAGGTACCCAGGTAGGGGTAAAGCCTCGGCATTGCAAGCCATGTCGTTGCGGCGTAACACCGCAAGGAAGCCTTAGGCTTCATGCTGAGTAGATTGGCACTACAAAGAGGCTGAGACCTCATGCTACAGTAGTATGACACTACGATGAGGTTACCAGGTAGGGGTAATGCCTCGGCTTCAGGCCATGTCATAGCGGCGTAGCACCGCAAGGAAGCGCAAGGCTTCATGCCATATCTCTTTAATAAAGAACTCACCTATAGTGTATGGAAAGAGATATCAGGCCGTCTCTTGAGGGTAAACTTGTAGACGCCCAAAAATTATACACTGAAATCAGGCTGGCACAGGACCTTTAATGTGCAGCCAGAAGCACACGTAACTACACTTTGTGAGTGGGAAAAATTACAATTGTGGTACAGAATTCAAGACGTAGTCCATTCTTGTATCACATTGTTATTTAACCCATGCGGGAAGATTCAAGTCGTCAGCGACATCTATCCTAATGCAAAATGGACAGTTACTGTGGGGAACGCTCAACCCTGGACACATATATGTTATGATATGTGGGAGATTGTTGGTGCTTTCTTTACATGGAGAGAGCTAGCTCTCAACATGCCTTGTAAAATTTTAGTCCCACATCGGAAATGCACCATGAGTTATCTCAACATATATACTTGGGTGTGTTGTTGAGAGATGCACATGGGGTGGTGACCCTAAGGAGGAAACCATGTGGGTGATTTTACTATGAGGTAAGAATAAGGCTCCAAGGATTAAGCATTAATGCTTTTGTCATTCTCTTGGATTAATTCCATTTGGAGCTAAGCCCCAAAGGGGCTTAGCGACTCGGACTCGGACTCGGGCTCGGGCTCATGGGCTCATGAGGCGTAATGTGGCGTTTTGTTAGCGCACTTTGCACTTAGCACGTCAGCAGTCATGCGGTCTTTATGCGGCTCATGCAGCCATGCGGACCATGCGGCTCATGCGGTCCATGCGGCTCATGCGGCCATGCGGTCCATGGGGCACATGCGGCACATGCGGTCCATGCGGCTCATGCGGTCCATGCGGCTCATACGGTCCATGCGGCTAATGCGGCCATGCGGTTCATGCGGCACTTGCGGTCCATGCGGCTCATGCGGTCCATGTGGCTCATGCGGTCCATGCGGCTCATGCGGTCCATGCGGCTCATGCGGCTCATGTGGTCCATGCGGCCAGGCTGCTGCTGCTGCCGCATGGAGGGTTCCGCTGACTGTGCAGACTACAAGTCAGTTATGGAAAGACTGATTCAATGCGATTAATTCAGATCATATCTTTGTGGAATTTGAATTAATTTCGTTGCTATCTTTGTGGGATTTGAATTAATCTCGTTGTTATCTTTTGGGATTTGATTCAATCTTTCCATAACTGAAGAGGCGGCTAGGGTTTCCACCCTCTCTCTATATATACTCTCTTGTGGCCTCCTTTGTGGGTACTACGAAAATATAAGTCAGAAAAGGAGAAAGAGAGAGAGAGTTGCTGCCGCCATTGCAAGTCCATCCGAGGAGTCAGAACAGAGGTGACTTCGAGCGTTCCACAAGTTCTTCAAACTTGCTGGTTCCTGGAAGCAGTTCGTGTGGGGCGAATCTTGCTTTGAGCAACTGTGTTTTGACACCCCAGCATTTTTCTTCTTCTCATCTTTCTCTAGATTATTGTACCTCGTTCTGTCCCAATTGCAACACGTTTGCAAGGAAGAACGAGAGATCTTCTCTTCTCTATTTTCCTCCTCCATATTGTAATCGGGTTATTTGGTTTTTGTATCATCGTAGATCTCTGTTGCATCTGTTTTACCATCTTTGATCAAGTCCCGGGACTAACAAACAGTACGTGTGCAACAAATTTAAATAAAACAATAGTTCGAGGGCTAACTAACGTCAGCTCGACGACTAACATGACGGTCCTCTATTGATCGGATCAGCCTTTGGACTGCCACAGAGTCCCCTACTAGGTTTATCAGGAATTTCGGTTAGCAAAATCACTAGCCTTGAGACGTTTGACAATCATTTGACGGAAAGATGACGCCTTCCTCTTCTATAGACACGCGACCTAAACTTCTTTTCTTTTGCATCAATTATGTTGAGGTACTACCACAACATGGGTGGCCATCGCTTGTTCGGGAAATTGACAAGACACTATTCATATATATGTTGTTGCAAGAAACTAGAAAAAAGAAAGAAAGAAAAAAATCGAGTATTCCTTTATTCTCACATTTTCGGAAAATGCAAGCTTAGGGTTTCATCATTTCCCTTGTGTTTCCTACTCAAATCATTTGCATTCGAAAGAAGTCGACCACCAAACTAAAATTGATTAATTTAGTCGATTACCGACGATTTTATATACATTATAAAACAAGGGAGATCATTTGATATCAAAGAAAATACATCTCTCTTTCATGTCAATGGATCCATCTATAGGGACGTTTAAGAGATACAATTAGATGCATGATGTGTGCATCTTACCAAAGAGTGGGAGAGATTATACTGTCAATAGATTTGGACTATATTGATGTCATTACCTCATACTTTGGTTTGGTTCACAAAATCTATTGACAGTATAATCTCTTACCAAAGAAACTTGTAAGCTTGAGCTTGGCTCGTTCATTAAACGAGTTCAAAAATAAAGCTTGAGCTCAGCTTGTTTACTAAACAGAAATTTTCATCTAGAGTAAAGAATTTTACCTAATTTATCAAAAAAGTAGTAAGTTTAGTGTAATTCCATTATGGGTAACGAAGCGACAATACGAATGACGCACGGTGGGATTGTAGGGGGGCCAGAAGGGACGCGCCAGTCCCTATGACGCGTGCAGCAGAACGCGACAGCGCCCATGGCGTGCGTGGTGGGACACGCCATCGCTCATGATGCGTGGCAGCAGCGCCCATGGGCACTCCATCGCCCATGGCGCGTGGCCCCCCTACAAACCCACTCTGTTTGGTTTTGTCACTCCATCCTGAAAATTTTTACTGACATGTGAACTAAGCTCCTTTCATTTAGTCAATGTTTTAAGAACCGGACCGATAATCGAACCGAAAAAAATTTGGTACAGGTCTAACCGTGGTTCAACCGGGTCTGACCGGTTCAACCATGGTTCATTTTTTTTTAATATTAAAATTTTGTAAGGCCATGAGATAGTTCATTCACAGCAGCAAAAATCCCATCACAAGTCTCATTCACTACTTCCATACACCACCTCATGTACACAAATCCCATCATGTCTCATTCACCACTGCCATACATAACCTCATGTACACTCCATCCCAACCATTCCAACGCCCAACGGTCTATAGAAGACCCCCTCCTCTTTCTTCTTCCTACTTCATCCCTGCTCACTTCAAAGTTCAAATAAAGGCTATCATCACCGCTTCAGCTTCACATAACCCTATCAGCATCTTCTTCTCCATCTATTCCTTTACCAAAAGCCTGCACCACCACTATGCATATCTCCATCCTCCTACACCTCCCTTTCTCGCCACAAGCAGTCTCTCCCCATGCTCGAGCACTGGCTCCACAAGCAGTCTCTCCCCATGCTCGAGCACTAGCTCGGTGAAGCAGTACTCCGACGTCCATCAGCCTCCTGTCTCCGCACCGGTTGTAGGCGAGCAAACTTCAGATTTTTTTAACATGAACCGGTCGGTTCAAATGTACACCGGTTCAAACGGTTCGTCAGTTAAACCCCGGTTCTATAAAAAACCGACGGTTTTTGAAAAAAATTCGGCTCAAGTAAAACCGAACCGTTTTTTTTGCTAAATCCGGTCAGACCAGGTTCAACCGTCGGTCCGGTCCAGTTTTTACAACATTGCATTTAGTCCACTTGAAAATTTCTTATACGTGGGAACATGTCCCTGAGGTGGGTCCCACAAGCGATTTGATAACCAAAAAAGGCAAAAATTCCAATTTGCTGCAAAACTTAGGGCCAAGAGTAATAGTATTGTGTCGGTGGCTTGTGTTGAGCAATCGAATTTGTTCGGGAATCAAAATAATCCAAATCCAATAAGTCAAATTTAAAAATGGGCGATGGCCACGCGCCATGGACGATGGAGTGCCCATGGAACACCCCCCCCCCCCCCCCCCCCCCCTCTCTTGCTGCTGGGCGCCATGGGAGATGGCAACGCGCCACTCTATACAAAAAATAATAATAATACTAATATTGGCAACGAGCCATGGGCGATGGAGCGCCCATGGACCCCCCCTGCTGGACACCATGGGCGATGGCCACGCGCCATGGGGGATGGCGTGCCCGGTCCCCACCACGCACGCCATGGGCGCTGGCACGTTCTGCTGCACGCGCCATGGGGACTGGCGCGTCCCTTTTGGCCCCCCTACAAACGCACCGTGCGCCATTCGTATTGTCGCTTCGTTACCCATAATGCAATTACACTAAACTTCTTACTTTTTTTTACAAATTAGGTAAAATTCTTTACTCTAGATGAAAATTTTTGTTTACTAAACGAACCGAGCTCAAACGAGCTTTTATCGAGCCGTGCTTCGAGCAACTCGCGAAGCCGAGCTTCGAGCAACTCACGAACGGCTTGGCTCATTTGCAGCCCTACATACAAGTTCAATCAATACATAATTACATATACAGTCCATTGGATAAAAGTCTACGCAGATTTAATTATTCCGGCTTTCACTCCAGTGTCAGAAAATTCACAAGGAAAAGAACAATGGCGTGGATTGGAAAGCAGACCGAATGTCCAAAATGTAATTACTATGGAAAGAAAAAGCAGCCAATGCTGAGAGCACTACACCTAGCTACCACCATTTATGTAGCCATGTGCATATCCAAAGGCTGCCAACGCAGTCCAGGACTCTACTGGCTGATTGGAGAAATTTCGGCAGTCCTAAGCATAAGCATCTGCCAAAATTTCTAGAATCCTGACTATAAGTAGGACTGCAGAAAATGGTAACAACCGCCAACACTTTGTGTAGTGCCCTTGGCATTGGCCAAAAAGAAATAGTAGAAGAAGGTATAGGCGGAAAACTAAAGCACACTTACCATGAACACTCTTCAATTGTAACTTCAGAAATCAAATATAGTGTTAGGAATCTACATATCTTTTCTATCAATAATTCTGCAGGCAGCAGATAGGTAGGAAGACACTATGAAAGCACCATAAAAAGGAATAACAAAATATATAACAAGAATATACAACACATGGCACCAAATCCCCAACGTTTATTAGCCAAGGAACAAAACAAAATCACATTCCATAATGAAGCAGAAACTATATTTAGAAGAATGATCCAGTACTCCACAATATGGAAAAGAAAAAAAAAAGAGGGAGAAGAAAAAAAGCTCACAGAAAAATTAATAACAAAAGAAAAGTTCCCACTGCTGTACACAGTCACATGATTACACCAGCAAGATCATATACACCGCAAATCCTTATATGAAAGAATGGTGTGCCCTCCCCCCACCCCCACCCCTCCATTTTCCAAGCCAACAGAGGACTTATTAGACTGCAGTTTCTCCAGGCGGGCGTGTCTCAGTAGCTTCCTTATATACACTTTCTAAATAACATGGAGGGGATCGACAGAGTTTCAAGGTTATGAAACTCAACCTAGTGAAACTGTGACGATGAATTGTTTGAAACGATAACAGAAATATATGTTACTGGCGATTCCAACATTTTTCAGAAAGTGAATCAGTTGTAAGATCCAGTTTCAGCCAAAAAAATGTGATTGACCGAAAATGTCGGGATATTTTTTTTCCCTACCATCAGCCCTTGTTTCTTACTTTTTCTTGGTATCAAGGGCTGATCCATCTTTCAGTGCTTCTCGAGCTTCATTTTCCATTCCGAGGGCAAAGAGGGCAGCAGCCTGGAGATAAAATGCAGTTGCCCATGTTGGAGATACGACCAGAGCCTGCACTGCATCATTAAGAGCTTGTTGTGGCATGTCGCTCATCAGGTAAGACAGGCACCGACGTGCAAAGATAGTTGGAGATACCATAGTTCCCACGTCAATGAACTGCATAACATAGGACATTGATATTACAGAATTAGGGATCCATTCATGGTGAGCTATTAAACAATAAATATGATGTCAAATTTTATCATGATGAGGTTAAGGAGTAAGATTGGAACAACGCGACAAAGAAGCTCTCCATAAGTTCATAATTCATTGCTGGAAAGCAATATAGTCATGGACAGAGCAACATCTCCATAAGGCTATATAAGAACATAAAAATAGGTACAGAAGATTGCAAACTTGTATGACTAGCTGTCAACCTTTATGGTGGAATATTCCTTGCCAAGGTAACCTGCAAAATTATCTGGCACGAAACCACTAAATACTTATTGACAATGCTGTAAAAGATTGAACTGGCATCTAGGTGGCTGAGAGGGGCCTAGGCGACTAGCATTTTCTAATTAGTAAAATTATACAAAATACCAAAAAAAAATGTTGAAATGCTGAAAAGGAAAATAAAACCATGCTAAACCTAAAAGATCCTAAGTTGGGCATTAGTAACTATAAATTAAACAGTTGAAGGGTCTAATTAAGCAACTTAAACTACTAACAGACAAAAAAATAAAAGTCCTGACAGTATACAAATGAGACAATTATTGTTCACTTTCCTTAGAAAAGGGTAAGCATGTTAAGGGGTATTACACTACCTAGGGGTGCCTAGGTGGACTAAATAGGGCAAGGCAGGGACTAGATGGCAACTACTACCCAAAACAGGTTGGACTGCCTAGGGCCCAGGTCTAGGTGAAAGGTACGTGTCCATGAACACTATTGATTGGTGTAAAGCTTGTACTAGGGAGCAACCCGTCATATAAAAGAGGCAAAATGAATGGACTATTGCATTCAACTCGGTCATTGTTACAAAAAGTATAAACCAAATAGTCAAACTGATACATAATCCCACATGAAGTTACTATAACGATTTATACAGATGAGATATAAAGAGTTCCGTATGCAAGAGAAAATATATTATATATGACCAATTCAAAATGGTTCGTTTAATAAGACAATGTCCCTGTACACAAATTTTAAATCTACCTAATCTCGCCATACAATAGATTTTAGCCTCTCTCTCTCTCTCTCTCTCTCTCTCTCTCTCTCTCTCTCTCTCTCTATATATATATATATATATATATATATATATAAAGATGGCGAGCGCGAGCGAGAAGACGGCTAGGGTTCCGAGGAACCCCCCTCCCCCGCGGCCTCCAGACCCCCTCGTCGGCGGGGGAAGGAAGTCGGGGAAGAAGGGGGGGTCGGGCAGGCTTCTCTGGTCGGCGGCGTCGCCCCCTCAGGCGGAGAGGGGGGGGGGGGGGGGGCGGGAGCGGTGGTGAGGGGGGTCGAGCGGACCCCCCAGGGCGGCTTCAGGCGGCGGTGACTCCCCAGGCGGTGGGGGGGGGGCGGGGTGGGGGGGCGGGAGCGTCGGTGGGGGGGTCGGGCGGACCCCCCCGGTGGGTGGCTGAGGTGTTGGGGTCGGTTCCGGGGGAGTCGGGCGCACCCCCTCCGGCGGGCGGGACGGGCTCGGCTACGGTAGGTCCGACTATGAGATCGGACGGGGATCGGATCTCTCTGGGTGTCTCCAACGATGCGACTTTCGAATTCGGAGCAGGATCTGGATCTCAGGTGGGCTAGATGGAGGGAGGAGGTTGGACGACGGTTACGCGTCGTCGCGTGGCGAAGACTGGGGAAAAGGTAGGAGGAGGGCAGGGCCATCTTAGGGATCGCTACACTCCTGACAGACGACAAGGCGGGTCAGGGGCGCGGCCATCGGCCCGTGGCCCTGTGGCGTCTGCTGGGAGATTGGTGGGTTGGCGGCCTAAGGCGACTGCGGCGGAGAAAGGGAAGAGCAAGGTGGCGGAACCCGACGGTCAGGGGTCTCCCCCCCCCCCCCCCCGGGGGCTGTCCCCAAACCACACGGGGCGATTACACGGCAGGCTGGAAGGTCCTGGGCTGATATTTGCAAACATGTGGGACCGAAAAGTCCCACGTCGATGGAGTACGTGTCGCCGATTAAGGAAGGGAGGGGTTTTCGGGCCTCTTTTCCTGCGGAGGAGATAGAGAAGGTGACCGCCTACAGGGAGAATACTCTGGTTCTGTACGTCCTAGGCAACAAGCCTTTCTACGGACAGATCCGGGATTATGCGGCACGAGTCTGGCAGTCTAAGGACAGTATGGAGTTTTTTGCTCGCGAGAACGGCTTCTACTATGTAAAGTTTTGGCTTGCGGAGGATGTCGCAAGGATCCTGCAAGACGGCCCCTGGACGTTCGACGGCAGGCTAATCATCCTAAAGGAATGGATCCCAGAACTTAGATGTGAGAGGGAAGTCCTGAATGCCATCCCTGTATGGATTCGATTCCCTGAGTTCCCTGTCCGGTTCTGGAGTATCCCATTGCTGATGCGTCTGACGAGCTTGGTGGGCACCCCGATCAAGGCGGATGAAGCTACTGCCTTCCGATCGAGGTTGATGTATGCCAGGATTTTTTTGAAGATTCGGGCTGGGGGGGAGTTACCGAAGATGGTGGAATATGAAATTCCTTCTGGAGAGGTGCTAACCCAGAAGGTGGAATACGAATGGGTTCCACCTACCTGTTCACGATGTTCTTGTTTTGGCCATCTGGCCAGTGCTTGTTCGGCAGTAGGCCCTCCGGTGGAGCCTAATATTCCTCTTAGTGAGGTTCCAGATACACCCTGTGACATGGACTCCAGAGATGACAGTAGAGAGGAGGTCTTGGTGGGAGAGGCTACTCCTCCAGGGAGCGATGGCGGAATGAGCCTCATTGTCTCTACCCAGCTAGTTCCCACGAGTGGGGCTTTGACCACTTGTCCGGGTCAGAGTAGTATGATTACCAGAGGTATGGTGGCGTCGGAGAGAGAGGAGCGGAGGGGTGGCGGATCGACTGAGGGGCATGTTTACTGTAGGAAGCGACGTGCTATTGGTCCGCTGAGTGACGGTCCCTCCAGGGAGGGGGGGCACCCTATTGACAGAGAGGAGGCGGTGTGTGTTGACAACCCTGCCTGGACGATGGTGCTTTCTCAGGTCGCTCCCCAGCAGGCCATTCCGACTGGGATGGAGGAGGATATACTATCGTCGGATGTGGTACATTCCCCAGGTGCCGATCCGGGTGTTTCCCAGGGGTCCCGTCCTCTCAATAATTAATGGCTATAATCGCCTGGAATGTGAGGGGATCGTGTTCGCTAGGGAGGTGGAGAGAGATTTGTGAGGTTCTTCACAGAGAGAAATGCGACATTTCTGTACTGTTAGAATCTAAGATCAAAGGTGAAAAGATCCTTGCTCGGAGGACCCCATCCTATTGGGCCCAACTTCACAACCTGGCTCTATGTGACATGGCCAGGATTTGGGTTAGATGGAACTCTAAGAGCTGGGAAGGTGACTTGATCTTGATGACGGAACAGTTGATCGCCATCTTCTTCTCGAACAAGGGTAGTTTTCGGTTCTTACTGGAGGCGGTTTACGGCCACAACGACAGAAGGAGACGGGAGTCCCTGTGGAGCGACATCTCCAGTGTTGCCACTGCTGCTGATTCGTCGTCTCTTCCGCTTCTTCTGATTGGGGGCTTCAATGTCCTTCTGCACCGAGGGAAGAAGGTGGGCGGACGACCAGTTCCAGACTCTATTCTGTATGAATTTCAGAGATGTCTCCTCCAGGCGGGGCTCCAGGGATTGTCGCGCTAAGGCTTCATTTGGACTTGGCATAACAAAGCTATCCGGAATAGGGTTGCATGCCAGCTTGATCGAGCTCTGGGCAATGGGGAATGGTTCCGGCACTTCCCAAATTCTTCGGCTGAGGGCCTGGCCGCTGGGACGAGCGATCATTCCTCCATCAGGGTAGGCTTCACTACTCGGGCTCCTGGGAAGTCCCGTCCATTCAGGTACAACAACAGTTGGTATCTCTCGGAAGGCTACCTGGAGGCGGTCTCAGAGGGGCTTACTAGCTGTTAGGAGGGGACAGCCCAGTATCGCTTGGTGCGTCGACTCAAGGCTACGAAGAAGGCTATACGGAGTTGGGTGAAGGGGTTGCCCAAGACTACCTTAGAAGATAAGAAGGTGGAGCTGCGGGCTATTCAGCAGGACATGCAATCTGACATGCTTAATGGTGACCTGGCGGCACGAGAGAGGAGCTGATCGGAGAAGTCAACATCTTGCGGCTGCAGAAGGAGATTAGCACGGCTCAGCGTGCCAAATGTTCCTGGCTCAAGGACGGCGACCGTTGTTCCAAGTCCTTCTATGATGTCATCCGGACCAGACAGCATAGAAATCACATCTTCCAGCTTCTTGATGTGGATGGCAACCTGCTGGGGGAGCCGGCTGAGATCCAGGACGAGACTGTCAAGTACTATTCCGAGTTATATTTCCAGACTGACTACCTGTCTGTGTTCCCAGATATTGTTACGAAGAGATTGGTGACTCCGTATGGAAATGGCATTCTTCTTGCCCATGTTACTTTGGAGGAGGTGGAATCAATTGTCAAGTTGGCGGATCCCAAAAAGGCACCCGGACCAGATGGTTTTAGCAGTGGGTTCTACAAACGCCACTGGAACATTCTGAAGTATCAGGTCTTGGAGGTGGTGCAGGAATTCTTCACCAAAGGGAAACTACTAAAAGAGCTGAACCACACTTTCCTGACCTTGGTGCCTAAGAAGGAGGGAGCGACTTCACTGGCGGACTTCAGACCTATTGCGTGCTGTAACTATCTCTATAAGATAATTACGCACCTTATGTGCCGACGGATGGAGGGGATTATGCAGGACTTGGTATCTCTGAATCAGGCTGCGTTCATCAAGGTGAGGTCGATCGCTGAGCACAGCCTACTGGTCCATGAGATGGTGAGGGGCTTTAGCAAATCCGGAGGGGAGAAAGCATGTGTAAAACTGGACCTGAGGAAGGCGTATGACATGGTCAATCGGGACTTCCTCTGCCATCTGATGACCGCCATGGGGTTCGAGGACCACTAGGTTGCATTGATCCGGGAGTGCATCACGTCCCCCACTTTCTCTGTCCTCATCCAGGGCATTCCTTATGGGTACTTTCATAGCAACCGTGGGCTTAGGCAAGGTGACTCTCTGTCCCCTTATCTGTTCACGCTTTTCATGGAATAATTCACATGTTTGATGGACCTGGCTGTGCACCGTGGGAGTGGTCCCATTGTTCAGGAGGGTGGACCCCCCAGTTACACACCTTATATATGCAGATGATCTCTTGGTGTTCATCCAGCCATCGACGGAGGGTATGCAGACGATTGCGGAGATTATGGGTGAGTTGGAATGCCTCTCGGGCCTCCAGATGAACAGAGATAAGAGTAGGGTGTACTTCAGCTCCCTATGTTCCCTGAAGGAGGAGCAGGCCGATGTGCTGGGAGTCGAGAGGAGTGATCTGCCGGTGAGATATTTAGGAGTTTCTCTCACAGTCAACTATGCGCGGGATCAGGACTGACATAGTCTAGTGGAGTATGTCCAGAGGAGAGTGGAAGGTTGGCAAGCTGCCGGATTGTCCTTTGGGGGACGCATCGAGCTGGTCAGATCGGTGATTTCGGCTGTGGCTCATTTTTGGCTGCAATCCATCCTCCTCCATGTTGCCACTGTTAGGAAAGTGGAGCGGATTTGCGCAGACTTCATTTGGAGGGGGGTGTCACGCCCCGCTCCCGTAGGAGCGATCGTCCTCGCTAAGGCGTGATGCCGCACGGGCCTAGATTGCGCCCGTGCAAGGCTAAGTCCGGAAACGGCCGATTCGAGCTAGGCCACAGAGTCGCACAGAGTGTCCCCATTTGCAGCGGAAAGTAAATGAACACAAGTTGAAGCGAATTCAAACTATTTATTGATATTCAAAAAGTTTACAAGCGGCACTAGGCCGAGTTTACAAGTCTCTCAATCTCTCTCTCTCTGAAACATAAAAGGCGTGCCAAGTGGCTTACAAGATGGAATGATTCATGGCGATGTTCCGATACATTATGTCATGTATATGGTGCTTCAGCTCCTTGCAACGCTCCAAGGCTCCATAGTTAGCTCCGCGCCTTAGTACGTTCGAGGGAAGCTCCGCACCAGACGACGTCTCTTGCATCCTGCAAGAAAACTGTGGGATTATCAGTACATTGTTATGCACTGGTGGGGAGGCTAGCTCGCCCACAATGCTATCATTACCAAACACGTTATATTTACTTTTGTGCACCGTCTATCATTCATTGTCTTACTAATCTTGCCTTAGGGTCAATTTCATGGCACATATCATAACCTATCTCGTGTTGTCGAATTCAAGTGTTTGCATGGAAATACATGCACGACTTACCCATACTTACCGTCCGGTCTTCCCTGTCCAAAGTAAACCATGTTAGGCAACAATTCATATGTAATAACTTAACGCAATTCACGTAAACATTCCATGTCAAGGGCGTGTCCCTGCCTCAGGTCCTGGCACGTCGTAGGCGTGTTTTCTAACTCATTTGTACGAAGTACTCTCGATCATTTGGTGTGTTATATTCAAGCCTGTTCAGAAGGCGCTTCATTCATTTAACTTATACTTTGTTTCAATGCAAGGACTTGCATGTGGATTGCTACCAGCAAAGCCCACTTAATCTATATGCACCGGTCGCTGGCACCACAAGCCAATTTGGACATATTCTCCTTGGTATTCTCACCTATCATAGCGTGCGAGTGCACCTTGATAGTCTTTTGAAGTACCCCTTTGGTTTTCTCACCTATCATAGCGTGCTGGTGCACCTTGATAGTCTTTTGAACTACCCCTTTGGCATTCTCACCTATCATAGCGTGATAGCTGGTACACCTTGATAGTCTTTTGAAATACCCGGCCGTACGTCTCTTTGAGTGTCCGAGCCCCCACCCAAACAGCCCGTAAGCCATGATTCCGCCCAGGCCGACCACGATCCTCCCTTTGATCGTGTCGCGGAATCCCTTATTCTTCCTACCTCCCGTATACGTTGGGATTGTCCACAACCATTTCGTATTGACTTGTCATTTTAACTTAACGGCTGTCTCTGAGCCATAAGCTAACCCTTAGCCATAATGCGTTATCGACCAGGTTGGCGGCGACGTCCGTGCAGCGCGGGTAGCGAGCACCGATGTACGTTTCCGTCATACCTGTCGCTAACCATTCCTTTCTTTCTTATCTTATTCATTCTTTCTTTCACTTGTTCGTTCGTTCATTGATTCATTCACATATTCATTCATTCATTCGTTGATTCATTCATTCACTTATTCGTTCATTCTTTCATTCATACATTATGCAACTCCCCGTGCGGGAGTCGTCTTGGCGACCCATCGGTCCCGAAGTCTTCCAATGTTGCTATATTCTACTCGGAACGACTATGTCGATAGTCTTCCATTTCATTGTTGTAAACCATTCATTGTTTCATAGTTGAACGCATAAGGAACTCGAAACACTGGCGGAGGGAGAGGAGGGCCAACGGGGTCACATGACCCCGCTGAGAAAAAAAAAATTGTGACAAACAAATTTTGTGAGGGCCAGCGGAAGCGGGATCACATGCAAAAAGGAACCGGAGAGCGTTTCTTGTTCTAAAACAATTCTGGACTTCGTTTGGAACAACATTTTGTGAGTTGTGAGTATGCATACCTCACTCACCTGAGCCAAAACAAGAGGCAACAAGCCAGCAACATTTGTGACTTGTGAGCAAAAAATCAAAAGAAACAACAGCTTGCCTCTCTCCCTTCTCTCTCTCTCTCTCTCTCTCTCTCTCTCTCTCTCTCTCTGTACTTTGCTTTTTAAAAAAAGAAATTTCAGCAGACACTTTTACCGGTGGCTTTCTCTTCTATCTCCTGTGGTGGCTCTCTCCTCTCTCTGTCTCATGTAACACTTCTAATTAATTTATGCCCTAATGTTTTAAAATAATTTTTAATTGATTCATGTCCTAAATTATGAATGATTTTTGGTGACATACATTGAACAAGACATTTTTGTAAAAGTTGAAAATGAGGACATCTTGCATCATTTTCAAAATATGAAATATCTTAGGGGATTATTGTAAACAATTATTCTCAGTTATGATATAACACAACTATTTTAATGTCTTTGTGATCGAAATATTTTGTGACTAATTTCTGCTATTAGTTTTCTTTTGCATTTTTATAATTTTTTGAGATTAAAAATTTACTAGTTGATTTTGACCCCGCTGTACCTAAATTCTGGCTACGCCACTGACTCGAAATGTAAACTTGTGTTTTAGCACGAGCGTGGAGTGCGGTGCGAGAGTTCTCACATTTTTCAAGTTCTTTTCCATATTCTATACAAGCATACAAGATGGGATTATTCCCTTAGCTAGGTGCGTTGAGTCATTTATTAGCATGCGCAGTGTTATCGCCTAGCGATTTTAGCAATAGTGTCCGTATTGTTATGTGTCTAGGCTAAGCAAAGACGGGTTCATCGAAGCCACCCACCTTAGCGATGTTCGCATCGGTCGAGCGATACTCCGAGCGCACCTTTGAAAGTCTAAGTCTGGATTCCTCTTGACGGGCCAATGTAAGCCTTGCATCGATTCTTCATCAGGTCGATGTCAACTCTTCGGGTCGACGGCTCGTTTGAGTCGTTGCACTTGCCGTTTGAATCGGCGTTCCGCTAGGACGGAGCGGGTCATTACAGGGGGTATGCACGCAATCTCCTGGGAGCAGCTCTGTAGACCCAGGAAGGAGGAAGGAGTGGGGCTAAGGCCGTTGCTGGAGATCAGGGAGGCCTCTGCGCTAAAGCTGGCATGGAGATTCATCAACAGGGGGTCACTTTGGGCTGACTGGATGCACAGCAGATACGTGAAGCAGGACAACTTCTGGACCTGTGTTTCTGACAATAATTACTCAGTCACTTTTAAGACTGTCTTGAGACAAAGGAGGGTTCTCAAATCTGCAATCCGGAAGGTCATGAGGGATGGGTCTGGAACGGACCTCTGGCGGGATCCTTGGATAGATCGGCTTTCGCTATTGGACATCAGGGGAGCCCCGACACGTCAGGAGGACAGGCGGGGGCTGACGTGTAGTCGTATCATACGCGACGGGGAGTGGAGACCGGAGTCTTATCGGTTTACCGAGGAGCTGGGAGGGATTATCAGTACTATTGCCATTGATCCGGACTTGCCTGCTGATCAGTGGATTTGGGAGCCGGAGGGAACTGGGGAGTTCCAATTCCGGAGCTGCTACAATCTCATCCGGCGCACTTTTCCTCAGAGCTCTGACTACGAGTTCGTATGGTGCAAGGGGCTCGCCAGGAAGATGCAACTTTGTGTCTACAAGCTTCTACTGGGCCACCTTTTGACTAGGGATCGTCTGAGTTCGTTTGGGGTGACGGTCCCAGATCCGAAATGTGTGTTATGCAGGGTGGAGAATGAATCTATAGAGCACATTTTCTTCGAGTGTGACCTGGCATGGCAGATCTGGTCTGAGCAGTGTAGAGCGTTGGATGGATGCCACTCCGGGAAGGGAATTGGGGACATCATCACTGTGCTCCGGGATAGCAGAGGTAGAGGGCAGGACTGGTTCCGGACCGTCAGACTTTGACTGGCGGCATTAGTTTGGCATATATGGAGGGAACAAAATCGTCGTATTTTTGAGGGACTGGTCACCCCTCCGGTAGGCATCCTCCATAACATAGAGTTTGATGTTATTGCTATGAGGAACTGAAGAGTGGGAGTCCCACTTTGATTGTATGTTGTAAGATTATTGCATTGCTTTTGGAATAAAATTTACCCTTTTTCCAATATATATATATATATATATATATATATATATATATATATATATATATATATGGCGGCCTCAGTTTGGCATATATGGAGGGAACGAAACCGTCGTATTTTTGAGGGGCTGGTCACCCCTCTGGTAGGCATCCTCCATAACATAGAATTTGATATTAATGCTATGGGAAACTGAAGAGTGGGAGTCCCACTATGATTGTATGTTGTAAGATTATTGCATTGCTTTTGGAATAAAATTTACTCTTTTTCCAAATATATATATATATATATATATATATATATATATATATATATATATATATATATGGAACATGTAAATTATTTTACCCGGCTTCAAGCTCAGGGCTTTTTACACTGTTCGATGTATGCACAGGACTTTATTACAACTCTCTCACAATCCTGAATCCCCTCACACAATCTGCCTCGGTATTCCATACTTGGTGTCCTCGGCATCCTTTGCAGCACCTATCTCGGCGTCAGCCAGCCCTTTCCTCCACGCCCTGCGAGGCTTGGTCATCACCTCCAGGCATGGCAGGAACACTGCAACCATGGTTGCGGTCTGGCATATATATGAGCATGGCAGCCTAGATGGCCTGCCAACTCTCCACAGGAATCCACACAAGCCTTGTTTTGGGAATTCCTCGTAAATTCTGCCTCCACCTCCTTGCCGCTAGAACTAGAAAACTTTGGCACGTGCGCACACACAAACTATATATATATATATATATATATATATATATATATATATATATATATACAGAGAGAGAGAGAGAGGGACTCAGTACCTCCCCCATAGGAATACTGCATAATATAAATTTTGATGTATCAGCTATGAGAAGGCCTTCTGGGGCTGGGGCTTGAAATTGTGAGACTTTTACTTGATTATTGATTTTATGAAATTTACCTTTTTTCAAATATATACATATATATATATATATGGACGCGGATCAAAAGTCCCGCGAGGGGAGCCCCGCCAAAGCCCCCCCCTGCACCATCGGATCGGGGGGCCCGCATGCGCGCCCGCTAGATCCAATGGTCGAGGACGACGGGGCTCCCGATCCGAACCATATATATATATATATATATATATATATTTGAAAGAAGGTAATTGTGGCGAACGCTCCCACCAGAAATCGATCTCCTGACCACTCGGGCGGCATGCATCTCTCTTAACCACTAAGCTAGAGAGGTCATTTGCAATCCGAACCATATATATATATATATTTATATATATATATATATATATATATATATATATATATATGAGGGATCTACATCCCCTCACTTTTGCATCCCCATGATAACACCCGTTGGATCTTGTTTAAGTCATATAATCTTAACAGTTGAAAAATCAACGGTTAAGATTAGATGACTTAAACAAAATCCAATGGATGCAAAAGAGGGAATGCATGAGGGATGCAAAAGTGAGGGGATGCGGATCCCTCCTTATATATATATATATATATATATATATATATATATATATATAGAGGAAGGATAGGCATCCCCGCACTTTTTGCATCCCCATGCATCCTCATGTTCACATCCGTTAGATGTGCTTTAAGTCATCTAATCTTAACCGTTGATTTACCAATGGTTAAGATTAGATGACTTAAAACACCATCCAACGATGTAAATAGGGGGGATGCAAAAAGTGCGGGGATGCCTATCCTTCCTCATATATATATATATATATATATATATATATATATATATATATATATATATATATATATATTGGAAAAAGGGTAAATTTTATTCCATCATCTCAATAAGGTTACAACATAGTGATACAAGCCCAACTCAGGGGGACATTACTAGTACATCCGACTCAATGTTATGAAGTATGCCCACCACTGGGGTGGATAGTCCCTCATAAATGCGCCGGTTCCTCTCCCTCCAGACATGCCAAACTGACGCAGCAAGTCTCAATCTAGCATGCCTAGTCCAGCTCTGCTCCTTGCCCCTGCAATCACCAATCCACTTAAGGATTTCTCTGAAGTCCCGCTCCCTGCCAACCCCTCCCAAGTGTCTCCGGCACTGCTCTGCCCAGATGCTCCATGCCACATGGCACTGAAAGAACAGGTGCCCAATAGATTCAGGCTCTGTCTCACACAAAACACACTCAGGCTCAGGAACAGAAACCCCGAACCGAAGCAATCTGTCCCGAGTAAGCAACCGGCCCATCACCAGTTTGTATGCAGACAATTGCATCTTCCTGGCGAGCCCCTTCCCCCAGACAAAGTCGTACTCCTCAATATCATCGAAGTGGGGGCGGACAAGGTCGTAGCAGCTGCTAAATCTGAACTCCCCAGCACCCTCCGAGCAGCCGGGAGGGGCCCACATCCAGACATCAGACAGTGCCGTAGGAGTGATCTGCACCTGTCTGATCTCCTCAACTAACGCAGCAGTGAATCGATACTCCTCAGGCCTCCAGATCCCACCACGTATGATGTGCCTACACGTCAGACCTCTGTATGTCACGCCGTCCCTCTGGGGCCCCAGAATCTCCAGGAGAGACTGACCTGAGATCCACGGATCGAGCCATAGATCCGTCTCCCCTCCCTCCCTCATCCTCCTCCGCAAAGCCGTCCGAAGAACAGGACGAGTCCTCAGGATATGCTTGAAAGACACAGAGAAGTTGTTGTCAATTTCACATACCCAGAAGTTTCTGTCCCGAAGATACCGACTAGTCATCCAGGCCGACCATAGAGAATCACCCTGAAGGAACCTCCATGCCAGCTTGATCCCCGCCGCCTCCCTGACAGAAACAAGTGATCGCAGACCCACACCTCCCTCTTTCCTAGGCCGACAGAGCTGCTCCCAGGAGATGGCGTGTATCCCCCCATGCCAAATGAACTTGGCACATATGCTCTCAATCTTTCTGATAGTAGCCAGAGGCACCATAATCGATTGGAGCCAGAACAGAGCAATAGCAGAAATGACTGAGCGAACCAGCTCAATACGCCCTCCAAACGAAAGGCCAGCCGCCTGCCAGCCCTCAACCCTCCTCTGTGCAAAATCCACCAGACTCTGACAGTCACGGTCCTTCGCGTAGTTGACGGAAAGGGGCACCCCCAGATATTTCACCGGGAGGTCCCCCATTTCCACCCCAAGCTCCAAGGCCCGCTCCTCCTTCAAAGTGCAAGAGTTGCTGAAGTAGACTTTGCTTTTGTCCCTGTTTAACCGAAGGCCCGATAGCTGTCCGAACTCCTCCATCACTGCCGCAAGCTCCCTCATCCCACGCATGGAAGGCCTCAACAGGACCAAAAGATCATCAGCATAGATGAGATGAGAGACCACCGGGGAGACCCTGCTGTATATCGGTACAATCCTCTCCCGATGCACCGCGATGTCCATCAAACATGTGAAATACTCCATCACAAGGGTGAATAGGTAGGGGGAGAGCGGGTCCCCCTGCCGAAGCCCCCTGCTGCTACCAAAGAACCCGTAAGGGATACCCTGGATGAGAACCGAGAAAGTAGGAGAGGTGATGCACTCTCTGACTCTATCCACCCAAGTCTCGGAGAAGTCCATCGCAGCCATCAAATGACAGAGGAAGTCCCTGTTGACAGTGTCGTATGCTTTCCTCAGGTCGAGCTTCACACATGCCTTCATCCCTCCAGGCTTGTGGAACTCCCGAATCAGCTCATGAGCCAGCAGGCTATGCTCCGCAATAGACCGCCCCTTAATGAAGGCCGCCTGATTCCGAGACACCAGACCCTGCATAGCATCCTCCATCCTCCTGCACATAAGATGAGTAATTATTTTATACAAATAATTACAGCAAGCAATCGGTCGAAAGTCAGCAAGAGATGTCGCCCCCTCCTTCTTGGGCACAAGTGTCAGGAAGGTGTGGTTCAGCTCCTTCAGGAGCTTGCCCGTATCAAAGAACTCCTGAACAGCCTCAAGGACCGGGGCCTTGAGGGTATTCCAATGGCATTTGTAGAAACCACTGGAGAACCCATCCGGCCCAGGAGCCTTGGAAGCATCAGCCTGCATCACAATCGTCTCCACCTCCGCCATCCGGATAGGGGCCATAAGAAGACTATTGCCGTACTCCGTAATCAACGTCTTCGTAATCAGCTGCGGAAAAACCGAGGGATAGTCTGTCTGATGATATAGCTCAGAGTAGAACTGGACAGCCTCCTCCTGGATAGCAACCTGGTCAGTCACAAGGCGCCCGTCCCTGCCAATCAGTCTCTGGATACGGTTCCGGTGCTGACGCGCCCGGATGACATCGTAGAAGAATTTGGTGCAACGGTCCCCATCCTTGAGCCAGGAGCATTTGGCCCGTTGGGCCGCACTAATCTCCTGCTGAAGCCTCAAGGTGTTGACCTCTGCAGCCAAACTCTTCTCTCTAGCCGCCATCTCCCCACTCAACATGTCGTCCTGAAGCTCTGCCTGCAGGTCTCTCAACTCCGCCTCCTTCTCCTGAAGGGAGGTCCGGGGAAGAGCCCTCACCCAGTCTCGGATGGCGCGTTTGGCGTTTTTCAGCCTGTGGACCATACAAAACTGGACAGTGCCGACCGCCTCCTGGCCAAGTCCTCCCGCCACCGTCTCCTCATAGTCAGCCGATAGGAACCAACTGTTGTCATACCGGAAAGGACGGGCTCTCCATCTGGGACTCTCCACGAAGCGCACCAGGATCGGCGAGTGGTCACTGGTCCCCGCAGGGAGCCCCTCAGCCCCAGAAGAGGGGAATAGGCGGAACCAATCACTATTCCCCAAAGCCCGATCCAGCTGGCATGCCACCCTGCTCACCTCCGCCTTGTTGTGCCAAGTCCATATGTGTCCTATCCTCTCCAGGTCCCTGAGCCCTGACTGGAGAAGGCAAGACTGAAAGTCTGAAAGAATCTGGTCCGGCACCGGCCTCCCCCCCAGCTTCTCTCCCCGGTATAGCGTAGCATTGAAGTCTCCCATAATAAGAAGAGGGAGATGTCGATGCCTCGCTAATGAACTCAGCCTGATGATGTCCTGCCACAAGGTCTCACGACGCCTCCTGTCATTGTGCCCGTAGACGGCACCCAGTAAGAAGTGGAACCCCCCCTTGTTGGTGAAGGAGATAGCCACCAGCTGGTCAGACATGAAAACCTCCTCACCCTCCCAACTAGCTCCATTCCATCTAACCCAGATCCTCGCCATATCACAGAGACCAAGGTTGTGGAGCTGTACCCAGTCCGTAGGGGTTCTACGGGACAGAGTTTTCGCCCCCCTGATCTTAGTCTCAAGTAATATCGAGATTTCACACTGTTCCTTCCTCAGCACTTCACTAATCTCCCTCCATCTCCCCAGAGAACACCCCCCCCCGGACATTCCAGGCAAGGGCCGACATCTAAACCACGGGTGGGGTCCCCTGAACATCCTCGGAAGGGGCACCCGGGGAGAGTGCAACCTCCATATCTCTAGTACCCTCATCTCTATCTCCCTGTAAAAGGAGGGGGGCCGTGGCCTCGTGTGGGTCCCCCTGTGGGGGAGGCTGTGCTAGTACTGCCACCCATTTAGGGTTGACCTGCCACACTCTCTCTGTCCCACCCTGTCCGCTGTCCTCACCATGTGCCTCCGTAGCCTGGCGCTTCCGACTGTACACCTGAAGAGCAAGCGCGTCTTTATCTCCCTGTCGCCTGTCCTCCTGCCCCATACTCCTGGTGGTCATGGTCCTCGTCCCCACATACTCCACCAACGCTCCAGCAAGATCCTCCGTCGGGGGCCCCGCACCTTCCTCCGAGATGGGGGAAGAGTCTGCCTCCATATCATCCTCCATCACGCCCACCTGGTCCACAGCGGGGGAGTCATCTGCACCACCTGCCACCTGCACAGCCTCCTCCGGCACCACCTCAGAAGCTCCCCCACGTCTACACGCACTCGGGAGGTGCCCGAAGCAGGCACATGCCGGACATCTGGGGGGGACCCATTCATACTCCACCCTCTGCATAGCAAACTGGCCAGAAGGTGTCATGTACTTCAACTGCTCAGGCAGGTCCAATCGGGCATCAATCTCCACAAACACCCGTGCATACATCAGTCTGGATCGGAAAGTGGTGGCATCATCTGCCTTAATCGGCTTGCCAATGAGGCTGGCAAGTCTCATAAGAAGTGGGACACTCCAGAAGCGTACCGGGAACTCAGGGAACCGAACCCACACTGGCACAGCATTAAGCACCTCCTTCTCGCACCGCAAGTCGGGGGTCCATTGCTTCAGAATGATGAGGCGGCCGTCAAATGTCCATGGCCCTCCCTGGAGTATCCGAGTCACATCTTCCGCCAACCCAAATTTAACGAAGTAGAAGCCGTTCTCCTTGGAGAAGAACTCCATGCTCCCCTTCGGCCGCCAGACTCTGTCCGCATATCCTCTGATCTGCCCGTAGAAGGGCTTGCTCCCCAACACGTATAGCACTAACGTGTTCTCCCAGAATGCCGTCACCTTCGCCACTTCGTCGGCTGGGAAGTCAGCGCAGAGCTCGCCCCCAATCGCCATAGGAGCAACGTACTCCATCGATGCCGGCGTCTTGGCGACCCCCACCTTGCATGCATCCGCCCAGGATACAGGCCGCGGGCCCGAACTCCGAGGTGGGGTCGTCTGAGGTGGCCTGGCACTCGTGCTCGCAGCAGTAACTCTCCCTCCGATAACTGGGACAGCCGTCCCCGTCACCCCTTTCGCACGAGGCCGCCACGCAATCCTGGCTTGGCCCTCCCGATCCCCCGAGTGTGCCTGTCCCCCCGATGGACCCGCTCTCCTGGCTATCCCCGCCCTCCTGTCTGATCCCTGCGTATAAGTTATGCCCCTCCTAGCCTCAGGGATCTGCGATCTTTGCCCTCCTCCGCGTCGAACCCTCCGATTCTGGACCGTAGTCCAAGCTCCCTCCTCATCCTCCAATCCCGACGATGTTCTTTGGGCGGTGAACACCATCGGGGACCCCTCGGGTGCCACCGCCGTCGAACACCCAGCCGAAACCTTGCCCGGGAGGAGAATCCCCGCCCGCAGCCCGCCCCGGCCACCCCCCCCCCCCGCCTGGGGGGGGTCGCCGACCGCCGCCCGGCCCCCGGGGAGGGTCGCCGGACCTCCCCGGTCCGCCTGCTGTCCTCCCGCGCACCCGCGGACGTGGGCAGCAGCTGCTGCACCGTTCGCCGGCAACCCGCCGCCGCCGACCGCCCCTGGCCGGTCGCCCCCGGCCGCCCCGGCCACCCCCTTGCCTTTCCCCCGGTCCGGGGGGCGGTTGGCAGCCTCCACGTCGCGAATGGTCGATGCCCTAGCAGAGCTAGGGTTTCCTGTAGCCGCCATCCCTATATATATATATATATATATATATATTTTTTTTTTTTTTTTTTTTTTTTATATGCAGATGACCTCTAGCCTAGTGGTTAAGAGAGATGCATGCGGCCTGAGTGGTCAGGAGTCCAAATCCCAGCGGGAGCGATTCCAAAAATAATTTACCTGGTTCCAAATATATATATATATATATATATATATATATATATATATATATATATATATATATATATAGCAACACCCACATGTTGCACCGCATTAACCCCACACACATGGAATTAAATGTGCTTCCCCCAAGGCTTCAACGGTTCAACCCAAGACCTATGGGGGGATGCCTCCTACTCCTACCACTTGGACTAGGAGTGTTTGGCATATATTTTGTTTGGAAACGGTAATTGTGGTGAACACACAGGACTTTATAACAAGTCTCTCACAATCCCCTCGTACAATCTGCCTCGGCAACCCATACTTGGTGTCCTCGGCATCCTTTGCAGCACCTATCTCGGTGGCGGCCCGCCCTTTCCTCCACGCCCTGCAAGGCTTGGTCATCACCTCCAGGCCTGACAAGAACACTACAATCATGGTTGCGGTCTGGCATATATACGAGCATGGCAGCTAGATGGCCTGCCAACTCTCCACAGGAATCCACACAGACTTGTTTTGGGAATTCCTCGTAAATCCTACCTCCACCTCCTTGCCACTTGAACTAGGAGACTTTGGCACACGCGCACGCACACACACAATATATATATATATATATACACACACTCTCCTACCACTTGGGCTAGGAGTGTTTATCATTTTTTTGGGAAGCGGTAATTGTAGTGAACACCCCCCCCCCCCACTGGGAATCGATCTCCTAACCACTTGGGCCGCATGCCTCACCACTGGGTCATGGGCAATGCTTGTATTTCTTTTTTTTCTTTTTTTTGGAATTGTTTGACTCGCCCCCCACTTTGTTTGTCCGAATTAAGAGTGCAACCCACTGTTTTGCATTAATGTACATCACCCCCCACATTCAACAGATTCCGTCAAAAATATTTTTTGGGGACCAAAATGTCCTTGTCTTCTTCCTCCCTCTTTCCTCTAACCCCCTCCCCGCGGCCACCGCCACCGCTCCCCGCCTCTGCTCCCCCCTCCCCGCCTCCGCTCCCCCCCCCCTTCGCCACCGCCCCCTCCCTCTCCTCCCCTCCCCGCCTCCGCTCCCCCTCCACCACTGCCCCCCTCCCTCCGCTCCCCCCTCCCCTCCCTGCAGCAGCAATGGCGACAGCAACAGCGGCGGGGGCGGCAGCAGCAGCAGCGGAGGCGGGGAGGGGGGGAGCGGGGGCGGTGGCCGCGGGGGGATAGGGGAGGGTGGGAAGAGAGGAAAGATGAAGAAGAAAATAGGAGGGACATTTTGGTCCAAAATTTTTGGTCAAAACGTTTGACCGTTAATTTTTGACGAAATCCGTCAAATGTGGGGGGTGATGTACATTAATGCAAAACAGTGGGATGCACCCTTAATTCGGACAAAAAAAGTAGGGGGGCAAGTCAAAAAATTCCTTTTTTTTTTGCTTGTAATGTATATATATATATATATATTTTGAAAGAAGGTAATTGTGGCGAACGCTCCCACCGGGAATCGATCTCCTGACCACTCGAGCCACATGCCTCTCTCTTAACCACTAGGCTAGAGGTCATTTGCTTGTAATATATATATATCGAGATGGTCATGAACACTACAGTATACCTCCAAGAGTGTCTATAATAAATATTATCTTTTTCCACTATGAATAAGTTATAACAACTAGAAGCACATCTGAATTTTTTTCAATGTAGAATTGAAATCATGAGTTCTAGTTTATCAGGATAGTGAAGTTCAATGTAGCATCTGATTTATGTGAGTTTATCAGGATTGTATTCATATTTATCCATTCCCTCTAATAACAGTTATGCAGCAACACACAGCAAAATGATATATGTATCGTGTTTGTACCCACGTCCGTGTCTGTATTTGTGCAACATAGGTAACTACTCTTGTACCTATTTGAAATTTGAAAATGTACCTATGATCTATCCATATCACGTCGATATTCATGCAACATAGGCAGCAATCCTTTTCATATAGTGTTGTAAGTCGATTACATAGATTAATTATAAGCTGTTGAATTGGTTTATGATTCACTAAAGGGTCAAATGCACATGAATTCTAGTTTCTAAATTATGTGAAGTTTATCAGGATGGTACTCATATTTATCTGTTCCCTCCAACAGCACATATGCAGCAAAACCTTTTCATATACTGTTTTACATAGATTAATTTTAAGCTGCTGAGTCAATTTAAGCACTTAGACTTGGATCGCTAAAGGGTAACAGGCTAGAACTTGCAAGTTATAGGTTAGGTCTAGGGAAAGGGTAAGATAAAGGGTAGGGAAAGAGATTACTGGCTAGGGATTATGAGGCTAATGTTTACATTCAGTTCTAGGTGGATAAGGTTGAAATTTGGATCGGGCTAATATTATAAAACTTGGTAAGCCTTTGATAGCATGTCAGATGCCTGTTATAGCGTGTAACAGGATATATCAGCAGATATAGCACCCACTCCCAGGAGGACAGGAGGACAGCAGGACATAATCCACATACTGTAGAAGTGCTATAAGAGCCACTAAAGCCACAACTAAAATCATTTAAGGTAGCTTTTTCCAAAATTAGTGTTGTAACATAAACAAGTCGTAAGGAGTCACAATCTGATTGGTGCTCTAATCATGTAGAAGTAACTATATGGATTCACAAAACTATAGATTCGGAATCTTGAACATAAACAGAATCTTGAACATAATCAGTAGCTTTTTCCAAAATTAGTGTTGTAACATTAACGAGTCGGAAGGAGTATCAGTTTTCATGAAGTAAATCCTTTACAAATTTCTTCTAAATCA
The DNA here is from genome assembly GCA_029216955.1 of Iris pallida. Taxonomy (NCBI): domain Eukaryota; kingdom Viridiplantae; phylum Streptophyta; class Magnoliopsida; order Asparagales; family Iridaceae; genus Iris; species Iris pallida. The sequence goes on from JANAVB010007399.1 coordinate 29,749,992, forward strand.
ACAACCAGATTCATGAAACAATTAGCAAAGATAGAATAACCTGTGAGTAGCAATCAATTGCGTTGCTGAAATCTTTATGGCGAAAAGCAGTATCCCCCTTTTTCTTTGAGTTTAATGTCTCTTGCATTTGATCGGTCCACATCTGAAAGGAAAGCTGGAAAAGAAGAACAAAGAAACACAATGAATAAGTGAACATCACGATAATAATGTCAAGGAATGCTGTTCAAATGCATAGCAAAATCTGCAAAAGTCATCTGTTAAATTGAAGCATCAGAAACATAAATGAAGGTTCAACTTAAAAGGGCCAACTTATACTCGAAGGATTCATGAGTTTTGAAAAACATACTGCGCCAGAAGAACCTCACCAAAATATATTTGTACACCGAATGGTACTAATGTTGCAGATGAATTTGATAAAATTTAGTGATCAAGATGTACATGCATATGGATATTTGCAGACATAATAAACAGCAAGCAAAAAAGGAATCTATCATATTGACATCACACTTTATAGGATTACAGTAGCAAGTAACAAGAAGCAACATAACTAGTACAAGTGCAATAAGCTGAGGTGATGTAAACCTATATGTGTCTTAAAGTAAGAATTGACATGTAAGAAAATCATAGAGAAGATGGAACTGTTTGGATTTACATGCTCTGGAAAGCTTAAAACTGAAAGACAAACCTCATTTGCTGTTCCCTCATCGTCTTTATACCCAATTTGATCTAAAATCTCATGAACTGCTGTCAAATCCATTCTCAAGCAAGCTTCACCAAGCGGAGAAAGAGAAATTGAATCCACTGAGGATACACCAGCACGTGGCATATCCATCAAAACATATGAAGCAACCTGCATAACATATCTTGCAATTACAAACTGTGCTCAAAACAAAATCTTAAGCCAAGAATGCAAAAGAATGTTTAAGTGTATACTATATAGTCCAAAAGTATAGGCTGCAAATAATTCAAACATCAATTAATAAGAGAAAAATAGGCGAGAACACAAAATAGAATGTCTAGTATAACAAACTAGAAGGCAAGGATGAAAATTGCTACACATATTAAATATATAAGCATAATAACCTACAATTACAGAGTGCACAAGGACCAGGATTGCCACCCATGATTGAGCAATCATTATCATGAAGTATTTTTCCAAGACAATACATAAGTATGCTAGATAAAAAGAATTCTTACTATGTAAATTTGTAATCTATCTGGTGCTTTTAATTTGCTATTATGTATAAAATGACAAGATTCGGTACCACTATATTTTGTTCTCATGATTGAACCTTCTTCTTGTCAACTAGCATTATCCAACATTTGTTTGCATAAAATATAAATGTTGGAGTTGGTGCAAATTCCAGTTAAAAATTAGGTCAAGCCTTTAGCAACCTTGAATGAATTTTGGGTACCAAAGATGAGCCACTTGATTATATAATATGGTAATTTGTTTATCCGTTTGAAAAGACGAGAATAGGATAAGGATAATGTTGATGGTTCTTCGTTATATTTTCCTTTGTATATACGATGATGACAAAGATAAACGTTCCTCATTTTTTAGTTGAAAATGACAAATGAAAAAAGTCGTCTTTGTTCATGGAGGCTATATCCTAAAAATAGACCAACTCTATCATGCCTTTGCTTTAAAAGCCAATATATAGTCGAGGCAGATATTCAATTTTAAGGAGGAGGATGTCCCTCGTGAACATGGACAGACTAACAAGTTTTCCTCTGGAATCCATATACAAAGGAAGTTACTCTAGACAAACTACTTTATCAAAGTTAGGTGATTATGCTGTATATTTAATGAAGTTTAGATCTCTTCAATGTACTTGGCCATAGCCACATGCACATGAACTGTATCCATTATTCTACAGACAATAAAAATCTATACAAATAGCCAATCTGATGCAGAACGAGGTAAATCCTAACTAAGGCTCTTCCAAACTTAGAATATGGAGAAATCCAAAAGTTGTCAAACCCACAATCCTGTAGCAAGTTTGCTTCGCAATGCAAATCCCGAATAACAATCCAAACCAGCAATTGACTCTGATAAATGATCTGACAGCTGTCATTTGCCAAGCCTTTACTCAGAAGTTCATAATATTTTACTATACCATCGGTTGACAAAATACTACATTTAGGCGAAAACATAATTGCATTAGCTCAATGAGGTCATGAATGTAGCACAAGGTGGACAAGTATTTAAAAGAATCACTTTCTCGGAGCTGAATGTTTAGTGCTAGTTGAAACAACAGTAGAGCTCAAAAAGGGGTGATAAATAATACGAACAAGAGAGTGCCCAAAACCCTGAAATGTAGGTAACAGTCATGAGTGCCACATTCCACAATGTATATCAGTAAAATAGAAGAATAATGCACTCTGATCTAGTTACATTACATATATGTACACTGGGGAAGGTGGAGAGAGAAGCTGAAAGTTCATACCTCCTCCTCCTTTTGAAGAGGAGTCAATGCAACTACTAACGATTTTAAATTAGGCCGCTCTCGCTGCTCGTATTGCAAACACCTAGAAGCTAAGCGTACTAGTTCTGTTCCATCCTCATTTGAAAACTGTCCTTCTAAACAGGAATCTGTCAGCATATGAAAATTTCGATCTCGTATCAAATCAAGCGCCTGCAAAAAATATAGAAATTTACATACCAATCTCAAAAGATATGAAAGAAAGATTCATAAGAGTCATGGACAGAACTGATATATTGTAATTGTCACACATGAAAGTGCCAG